>CAIGQV010019356.1:23096580-23135368 GCA_903798115.1 Danio jaintianensis | reverse complement strand
AGCTTTTATACACATACAATTCAGTGATTTGTTATTTAGTGTTTGTGGAACCAGGAAAGGCCTCAGATTTGCCATGGATGTCCCACTACTAATGCCAGGAAAGACACACTTCCTGTTCTAATTCTCCTCTAATCCCTCCATCACCCTCCCCCTCTTGAAGATGACCAGGTTGTTTTTGTATGTGCAATAAAAACACACATCCAAATGCACCACACTGGAAACACACCTTGAATCGCTTGTTCTAAATATTATATGCAACCTTATTTACTTCTTTCACTTGTTTGTTTGATCATACAGTTATAATAGAAAAACATTACTAAAATGTACAAATGATTAAAATTAATAACAAGAATTTCACAGTTTGAATAGTTAGTAATAGGTTAATGATGGTGATTTAATGGTAAATTAATGAGGTACATTGTGAGTGATGCATGAGCTGACATTCTTTTGATCTTATGTGAAATTGTAATACTTCTGATGACATCTCAAACGACGATAATCATCATCTGCAATCACATTATGATGCAGAGCAAATAATTGTGATTTTGTTTACCCATTATTCAGAAAGTCTGAAACATGACTAAAATAATATGTTTTTGTTGACTTAAACTATGACTCCTAGACTTTGTCAACCAAAACTTGACTCCACTTAAAAACAGAATACCCTGACTAAACATCATAAAGCCAGAAAATAACATTTAAATAGGATTCAGATCAAAGGCCAGATTAACCAACAGTTTGGGTAAATGTAAAACTACAGTCAAAATTTATTAAAGACAGGCAGTGAAAAGACGTTGAACCCTTTCTGAAGGAGACATTTTTACATTAGGCTATTTGTAGAAGTTTCCCTTTCAGGGGCAAAACTTATGTAAAGAAAGTACTAAAAATTAATAATGCAATGTGATTTACGAAAGTGTTTACTGCGGGTAATATGATGCTTAATATTTTACTTATCAACCAAAGTTAGACGAAACCATTTTCACATCATTTAAAAAACACACCAAGTGACTGATACAACCTCTGTTATGCCACTTTCACATTAAAGGAATAGTTCAACCAAAAATGTTCTAAACATTTATGAATTTCTTTCTTCTGCTAATGAAAAACCAATATAAATCCAGAAACTTTGGTAAAAAAGCAGTCATTAAAACATCCATAGTAGAAAAAAAAAAAATAATAATAATAATAAAAAATACTATGGAAGGCAATTTTTTTTTTACATTCTTCAGTATATTTTTCTTTGTGATTAAAAAAAAAAGAAACTCAAACAGGATTGGAACAAGCGGAAGATGAGTAAAAAAAGTGTTTAATTTAATTAATTTATTTATTATTATTTTAAGAATAGTAAAAATTATATTAAGGGTATTACAATCTCTTTAACTTCACTTAAATAATTGAAACTTTTTGTAAGGGCATAAATGATCACAAAAATGAATATTCAAACTCACATTAGAGAACAACAGCAGTGACGGCAATGAAAGTATGTCATTTTTACAACCACAACATCACAGAAAAAGAAACAGTTTTTTTAAATAGAATACCCACAGGTCATGTTGCAGTTGACAATGATAACAAAAACATGGATTAATGCTGGCCACATAAAGATTTTAAATAAGATTTTGGGTGTGATCTGGATCTCCCAACATCAAGATGGGCTTTGGGTCATTGGCAGATTCAAAGCCTTGTTGTGATTTTTTTTGTCCAAAAAATCCATAATTGTGTGAATTGTGGTGTTTAAAAAGATTTTAGAGCTGCTGATCAAGTCAGGGCCTTTCCGAATTAACAACAACAGCTATCTCACACAGGACATAAACAGCACTAAGATGCCATTCACACACAACACGTCTTTGCATCTAATAAACGGAATGTTGTTTTTTTTGTAAACACCTCCTCCACTATGTTGTTATCAAATAAAGTAGTTGTCATGCAAACTTGCTACTATAAACAGAAGCCTGCAATGTTTGCCCCACATCTGAGTTCTTCTGATTGGTTCACTGCTTCAAAACTGACATTGATTACTGGCACTGTATACGAGTTGAAATTCTTTTAACACTAGAATTACAGAGGCTGTCATTTTGGCCGTTTTTAATTTTTGCAATTTAATAACTTTGTTAAAATACAACACATACATCTATAATTCCCTAACTTTTACTAAATATGTGTATATTACATTCTAACATTGTTATTTTATTCAAATTACAAACCACAAAAGAGGTCTGATTATTTCTTTACCTAGAACTACAACGGCAGTTAAAATGACCATTTAAGTGTCTGCTACTTTTCCCCCATGACTTTTTGCCAACTTTCTGTTGGCAAAAACGTAACTTTACTTCAGATATGTCTTTCAAAACAGCATATTCAGTGCTGCGAAAAAAGCCTCCTTCCCTGCTTGTGAAAGTGAAAATGAAAGTGAGACATCGACATTTGCGGGTGGTCTAATGCAGTGTTTCCCAACCCTGTTACTGGAGCCACAGCAACAGTACATACATGGGATGTCTCCCTTATCTGACCCAATAACTTCAGGTTTTGGAGTCTCTTATTATGTTCTGATGAGTTGATTAAGGTGTGTTTGATTAGGAAGAGGTTGAAAATGTGTACTGTTGGTGTGCTTTCACCCAACTATACATTTATAAGCTGTATTACCAAAAAGATCGTAGATTTAGGGTGATGACTTCAGTAAACATGCCAGACATTCAAAGCTTAATTTTAATATCTCAACAGAAGCTTTGAATGTAAATATGATATGACAATATGACGTCTTATACGAGAATGGTCAGAATGACAGCTATGGTAATTATAGTTAAAGAATTCTGGTAGTTCCAGGGTTAACTTGATACAGCATCTAAAAACGTGACACTCTTATGAGGTGCTGCAAAAAATGCAAGATGTGAGTGTAATGGTAACACAATTGTACATCAAGGTCATTTTTACACAGAAAACAATGGAAGATTAGCACATTGTAATGGAAAAAAAAAAAACATGTTTTGTGTGAATTGACTACACAAACCTGAGTGAAGCACATTACATGATTTATTTCAGTATTTCCCATAAATTCTTATAAAGTTTGATGCTGAAAATAAATGAGATGACATAGCAAGCTTGCTATCTGTGTGCTGCACACTTCTATATCTGAAACGCAGCAGCCACAAACGTCACAATAGTGGAGTGTTGAGAAAGAAGACTGGCTTGTGTGGCTAATGTGCAAGTACTACTGCAAATTTATATATCTGTGGAATCACCACTATGAAATCATTCCTATAGTCGGCAGGTATGTGGTCACAGACTGGCTGTCTAGTGTGTGCCTCTGGAGAATTATCATTTTCAAATCGACTGAAACTGACATCATGTCGGTGATCTCTCGCAGTTTTAAAATGTGAATTTTTTTTTTATAAAACATCTATAGTGTCAAAGGTCAAAGTATGCAGATGGCACTCTGTGGTGAAAATATGAACAGTATCCTGAGCCATAGCTGGGCGCCGGTGTGGGTAACCTGATAGAAATCTATGTTTAGAATTCTAAAATGCATGACGCTGCGTGGCGTGGCGCATCTTTTGACTAAAAAGCCATTTAGGTTTAGTCATATTTTAGCCTTCTGAATTCATTGTAGTTTTAGTCAATTTCATGAGATTTTAGTTGACTAAGTCTACTCTAGTTGACTAAAATCTAAGCAGTTTAAGGAAATTATAATAATTTATCTAATTTATCTATAATTTAACTATGCATATCTCTAACATTTAAAGCTCATGACATACTCTTGGAGAAAAGACATGAATTATAATTACATGAACATAAATCATATTTGGGTTTGGACAATACAGGCAACATTGGGCCTAAATAAAACACCTACGCTAAATATAGCATTCTTTATTTTTTCAAGGAGTTATATTTATTTTCATATATATTTATTTTTTATTTTCATGATATCCATGTCTAAAAATAGAAAAGCAGTTAAAATGGTTAATGTATGCTCCTTCTTTAACATTTTCTGCATAAAAAAAAAAACATCTATCTGTGCTAAAAGTGCATTTAATAATTTATAGAAATGGAAAAGTTTAAAATATATGTAGAATATATTTATATGTAAGTTCATTGGTGGCTATGTACCCTCCCCTCGCTTTTGTTTTATTTATTTATTTATTTGTTTATTTATTTAATTATTTATTCATTCATTCATTTAAATTTTATGTAATGTTATTATTTCTTGTTTAATAATCTTAGCTTTTTTTGTTTTATTTATTTATTTATTTTATTTAACTATTTCTTGTTTAACCCTAGTTAAGGCATAGGACATACGTTTGTTGTAAAATGAAACAGTATGTCCTAATTCTTGTTAATAAAACATTTAAAAATAAAGAAAGGTCTTAGCTTTTCTTCTCTTTATATATTGTAACTGTTCACAAGAGTCCCACTGTAATATGTGTCATAACCCACAATGCCTTGAGCATAACATGACACTCATCCATGCATGTCATATTGTTCTTTTTGCATTCATTAATGATTAACTAACTTGGGGGTCATATTATACTATTGCAGTGTTATCAATAGCACAATTAACAGGGAAATAAAGACACCAATGCAACTAAACGAACGTTCTTCCTTCTATAATTAGCTGGTGGAATCAAGTAACAGTTTCAAAATGTAAATGTGAGCCTCTTGTGTAAGCACAAATACTGTACAAAACTTCTATTTTTGATAATCCTTTAAACCCCTGGCAAATCATTATCATTGTTCTTTGTTGTGGTGATTTATTTTTTTCAGCAATATATTACAGGGTAGAGTAATACCCTTGGATAACTGTTGTTTTGGATACAAAGAACTTGGTTGTACAACCACAGCAGGGCAAAAAAGTGCTGTGGTCGTACAGTACCAAGGTCTTTGTCAGGGTGAGATAGTAATAACATGGTACTTCAGTGCAAACCGCATACGTATACAGGTGTTACTTACATGGTATGCTGAAGTACTATACAAAAACATGGTATTATTATTATTATTATTATTATTATTATTATTATTTACTTTAGCCATTTTATTTTTTAAAAGACTAGTTTTGGAATTGGTCCACACCACAATATGACATGACAAATCTGATATAAAAACTTCAAACAAATCACAACAATTTAATACTGAAAGTTTAAGACTTAATATAGATTCAAGCACTTGTTTGTCATTTAGGAAAACTTTCCTGATGTTGCAATTAATAATTGAACATCCGTTTTTTATATTGTTGGTTATTTAAGTGCATTTAAAAAAATAAAAATAAAAATAAATAATAATAATAATAATAATAATAATAATAATAATAATAAATATATTATTTCTAATTGTGTTCATACATTCATTCTCAGACCATCCATGATGTAAATAATTATTTTTTTCAGTGGATCATTAAAGAATAATTTTACCTGAAACCATGGTCTTTATTCTTAAAATGCAAATCAATGTCAATGTGTCAAAAGAACATATAAAGGCAAAACAAAATTGTTACCCATGGATCCTGGTGATACATTGAGGTCTTATAAAGAAAAAACAATCCGAATGTGCATTACACTGAACATTATATACTACAATATTTCCTTACTCCACAGCTTAAGCAAATGTGTTGAAAAAGGTATGTTCATGGTATCCTGAAAGGAGTTCATTTTGAATTTCTTGTTTTATTTTTTTAATTAATTGAATAAATCAAAGTGCCACCAACCAGTGATTTGCATTTTATGATTTTTTTTTATCATTGAGGAACAGTTTCACCAGAAAAAAGAATTAATAAATGAATAAAAACTTTAAAGTTCTGCTGAATAAAATAAAAATTACCAAATTTTAGATGGTAAGATGCCAATTTTAGAGAGCAAATTAACAATAATTTATAATTTTTGTCAACAGAAAACCTAACATTTAGATGGCTTAAAGGTGAGAATTAACAATAAATGTTCATTCTTGGCTAAACCTTTCAATTGCTGAAAATATGAAATCACGAAATCATATTATTTGTCGCCCTAGTGCTATGACCTAATCATAAAACATGGTAATACAATGCTGCTTTTCTGAAAAATTTGCCAACAACTAAAATATAAATACAAATAATAATAATAATAATAATATAAAATACACATAATAATAATAATAATAATAATATTATTATTATTATTATTATACTACTACTACTACTACTAATAATAATAATAATAGTAATATTAAATATAATATGTGTATACAAGAGATCTGCATAATAATGGAGGAATAAAACCAGCCATACCTACAACCTCCTCAGGGTCCTTCACCACTATGTGTGCGTTCAGTTCCTGAAGCTCCTGGTGCAGCTCCTCCACCTTCTTGTTGGACTTTTTCAGCATGTTGTCCACATAGGCCAGACTCTTCTTATCAGTGGTGACCTTCCTCAGGTTCTCGGCTCCTTCTTTGATCTTTAGCTCTTTGCGGATCTCTCGCTTTATCTGGTCCTTGATCTCATCAAGCTTTTGTTGGACCATTGTGTCCGAGAAGTCCACGTTTTGGTCGAGATCCAGCCGTCCCGAAACCATCGGACCCCGAGCATCATTCTGAGCAGTGCGAGAAAGAAAAAGATAGCAGAAATGTTTACAATTATCCGAGGCATTCAATGACATGCAATGCATCCTGGAATGCAGCAACATTCTCAAGATGCAACGCAATGGCAAATTCTCAGAGTAATAAGTGGCTTGCATTCTGTGAGTAATATCTTTCTACGCTGCAGAATGATGGGAATTCACTTTCACATACACAGTGGTGGTGCATATAATGATCCGGTTCAGGTTGTTATGCAACGGAATAAAGCACTAGTTAATCAGCTTGAGGAGGCCCAGACATCTCACAAGAACAATGCAACACATTCACACAAGCACAAGGGTCAATGACAAACAACAGTGCGTGCGCGCACACACACACACACACACACACACACACACACACACACACACACACGTGGTAGCTTAATGTGGTTAAAAACATTTAGAAATATATTAAATTATTATTATTATTTTTTTTATTGGCTCAGAAAAAGTAATTTGGTGAAGTCAAAATGAAAATTAACTCATATTTACTATTTCTTTATTCTGTTGAACACTAAAAAAAGATACAACCCTAAATAAGAAAAAGCTGGGACAGTATGGAAAAAGCAAATAAAAAAGAAAGTAGCAATTTTCTAATTTACTTTGACTTGTATTTCATTGCAGACAATATGAACACACAATATTTCATGTTTTGTGCGGTCAACTTTATTTCATTCGTTTACTGTCATTCAGACCTGCAACACATTCCAAAACAGTTGGGACAGAAGCAATTTATGGCAAGTAATCGTAAAGGTAAATTGGTTAAATACTGATGTGATTTGAAACAGGTGATGTCAACAGATGATTGTAATTATGATTTGTTACAAAAGCAGCATCCAAAAAAAGGTCTAGTCCTTTAGGAGCAAAGATGGGCAGAGGATCACCAGTTTGCCAACAAATACGTGAGAAAATTATTGAAATGTTTAAAACAATGTTCCTCAAAGAAAGATAGAAAGACATTTGGATGTTTCACCTTCAACAGTGCATAACCTAATTAAAAGATTCAAGGAAGTGCGTTAAAGACAAGGGTTCAAGCCTAAGCTGAACAACCGTGATCTCCGATCCCTCAGGCGGCACTGCATCAAGAATCGTCATTCATCTATAAGCAATATCACCACAGGACTACATTGGCAAACCTTTGTCAAGCACCACAATACGTAGTTACATCCACAAATGCCAGTTAAAACTATACTGTGCCAAAAGGAAGCCCTATGTTACAGTGTCCAGAAGCGCTGTCGACATCTACTCGTATAATTTTCAACTGACAAAACAAAATGGTATTTCTCATCTAAATCTGATTTCTGTGGTTTGGACTGTAATTCTTTTAAAAATGTGAAATGTACTGGAATAAATGATGAAATTACTTAAGATGAATGTGTTCTAAACACATTTACTCAAAAAAAGGGGAGACTTGATAGTTAAATGCTTAGTTATGCTGATATTATTACGATTACTGGGTTACCAATGTATTGCATTTAGCATGCTAACGTGTGCTAGCTAGCTAATACAACCTAATAATTTAGTCACGTGACACAGAAATATAGAAAACTGAATAAATGAATCCACTAAATCACAGGTGTCAAAGCCAGTTCCTGGAGGGCCGGAGATCTACACAGTTTAGTTCCAACCCTAATTAAACACACCTGATCAAACTAATTGAGTCTTTCAGGCTTGTTTGAAACCTAGTGTGTTGAAGCAGGGTTGAAACTAAACTGTGTAGGGCTGCGGCCCTCCAGGAACTGGCTTTGACACCTGTGCTCTAAGGGATCCATATAAATCACTTTGAGAGTGCTTAAATTAGTTACTTAAAACTGACTTCACATTTATACTGTGTTGTGCTTTTGTGCATCACATGACCTATTGATTCAGGCACAATTTATTTTGCTAACAAAAAAAAGAAAACTTTTGACATTATTAATAAAATTAAATTGACGCTAAATCTGAATAGAGCTGAATAAATGCCACTATTGTCTTCATTTGAGCTGCTTACTAGGAAACACATGGTTTCAAAAGTGACAAATTTTGTAACATGATCTCCTTTTCATCACTGCAAAGCTGCTTTGAAACACTCTGTATTGTATAACACATACAAAACAAAATAGATGTGACCTTTCGAAAAAAAATAAAAAAATGCTAAACAATCATCTTACATTAAAATGAGCATGCATGTCACTGACCACAAAACAAATGCAACATTATTACACACATCAGAACAGGATATGCTTGTTGAACAGAATGACATTAAGACAGAATTGCTCTAATTTACAAATTATTTACAACCATTAGGACGGTTTGTTCTCATCCATCTGACAAAAGCCAGACACCAAAACAAGTTCAGCTGAGAATCATGTTCCACCTCAGGTCAGTAGAGTAAACAACCTTGCCAACCACAGCATAGCCTGTAGTTCTCAAAGTTCACACAAGCATGCCCGCGTGGCGAATGAGAAGACCCCTCCTGAGAGAGATTTATGGACATACAGCATTCAGAGCATGTTATCAGCAGGGTGGGGTCAGAACACACAGAACACTGTCTGAGGAGACCAACTGCTTCAAATCAACTAAATGTGGCCACACAGAGCGGAAAAAAGTGGTGTGATTTAAACGAGGCTTCCTGCAAAATAAAAAAAAAAAGGGGAGTATAAATTGCTGAAAGGTCAGCACAGGCTTTATAGTGCAACAGTCCATAAATCGTGAAGCTATAGCCCTTATCCAGAAGATATAATGCCAGGATGAGGCTACTTCTACATTAATCTGCATTTTCATTTCAAAACACAGTCCACACTAGCATTTTCTAAGTGTTATTCGTTCTTACTGAAACGCACTAGGGGTGGGGTCTATACCAATATAAAAGTGAATAGAGCAATTCCAGCATTATGGATGTGACATTTGCATTAAAAACATGAAAATTTAATTTACAGAGAATGTATATGTTAAGAGCATAATCGAAACGTTTGTTGACATTTTTAAAATCAACTAGCCACAGAGTTACGGGATCAGAAAATGTCCATCTGTAAGCTTGTTTTATATTTTAATAGAGAGAAATAAATATGCATTATATGGACGTGACCAAAAAAAAAAACGTATGATTTACAGTAAACAACATAATTTGTTGAAATTATGTTAATGAAACTGCACAAACCAAAAGAAATAATGCAAATAAAATGGATAAGAGCTCTCTCTCCATAGAACAATTTTTATTTTATTTTATTTGACATTTTTGCATTTATGAGGTATGGATGTGAACTGATGTGAAATTGCTGATTGTGTGATTTGAGTAAATCAAATAATATTGTTTGAAAACGTTGACAGAGACATTTTTGAGTATTTGTACAGTACTGTAAAATACAAGCCTACACAAACAACTTAAAAAGGTTTCCGCTAATTTGGTGAAAACTTAATTTCTTTCATGGCAATGTTGACATTGCTCAATACCTGTATTGTAATAAATACGTCTTGAATTCTGATATTCATAAATTCTAATTTGACATTTATTAGTGATGCACTAAATGTTATACTCATATTGCCAAAGAATGCCTAAAATCATCTTACTCTCTATGTATTAAAAGCTCACTAAGATGATACAGAGAGACCAGATATAAAGTTCTCCTATTGTTGTACTGTCAGATCATTTAATTAGCAAAATATCCCTAATATGTCACTTACTTGTGAGTTGTACTAAACCCATATTCTTAACTTCCCTGTGAGTAAAGACCTGCGAGTTTCCATCCTTGGTGGAATGTAAAATGACAATTGAATGAATAAGAAAATTTAAGGCTAAACTTTTAGACTAAATGTGTCATTTTCAAATACCACCATTTTCACAGTAAACAAAAAGGTAAATGTGTAATTACTGCTTGTTAACCATTTGAAAATTGATTCAAATCATGATTCAGTTGGAGTAGAAATTTACTGAAACTGCCTCTGAACGATACATATTAAAGTAGTGTTGATAAGTGCACCGCTGCTTTGTTTACAGTGGTAACCAAAGAAACACAATGTCACTGCTGATCATAAGGATTATAAGCCATACTTTGATTAAATAAAGAGAATACTTTTATCCATGTAACTTATTTGATTTAGGTTTTGTTTTAAAATCTGAATTATATTTCAATTTCACAAACAAAAGTGCAGCAATAGTTTTACAAAGGGCCAGCTGATGATGTGCTGTAGGCTATAATGTCTTCAATCTCATTCTGTAAATACAAAATAAAAAAAGTTATGAGAAAATCGAATTGTGAAAATCATGAATCATCGAATCATGAGATGAGTCAACTTCTACATTCCCAAGAACCAGTTCTTACCAAGAAACTGGCGATTCCATATGTGCACAGAGTGCATTGGGAGCAATAATAGATTCAGAAGTCTCTCAAAACATTAATACTAAAAAAAAAAGTACTCAATCCACACACTACGTAACTGCCTCATGTTTTCGACACAGAACTCAGAGTTTGCATCTTTGCTGAAATGTAATATGAATGAATGTGTCACAACTACACATGTCATTTTCACGTGTCATTTTCAAATACTACAATTTTCACAGTCCCCACTATACATCAGTGTTTAGAATTTTATCCAAAGTACAAAAAATCTTCAACAAGCTTCCTTTTCACGGCTCAAAAATACTCTCTATAGACCAGGTCAAAAATGAATAAAAACATCCGTTAATATCATCATGGAACTTGGTAATTGATCCATATTTTGTTTGGTGGTGATCATTTTTTATTTTCAGTTGTTCTATCCTTCCCAATGTTGTACAAAGGAAACAATTAAAGTGACATAGCTATGCTTGCTGCACTACACATTATGAATGATGAGGTTTATTCAAAATACAACTACTACATTCTAAAATTAACCATAATAAAGAAAAGCAAAAGGTACAAATGTTTATATATCTAAATATAGTAACTATAGGCATCTTTACACAGAAAAGCGACAGAGAAACCAAACTGAAGCCAAACATAAAATAAAGAAAAATGTATTTACACAAAACGTTTTATGCAGCATAGCATTTTTACATTGAATTCTGAGCAGACACCAACCTGCACTAAGGCTGCCTTAAATTGGCTGTTAAAAGATGACTAATATTACATTTATACTCAATGGCAACATATTCTTTACTGTTAATGCTCTCATCTTTCTGTAACTGTTAAAAAACTGACAATACATAGATTGTTTTAAAACTGATTCTGACTTCTAGAATCAAAACGGAGTCAACTTACTGAAATGCTATCCAAAAAATTCAGACTCCTAATAGTTACGACAAAAAGCTAAATCAAATGTTTATTTATGTTTACCAAACAATATAGATCTAGTTCTTACCACAAAATTGATGATTCCAGCTGTGCACAAAGAGCTCAACATTGTTCCGTCTTAATAGCAAAACAAAATGTCTCAGGCTGTCATAGGGATTTGGATGTCTCTTGAAACATTCCCACTCAAAAAGTAAAACTATAAAGCAGCACTGAGCTCTTCTAATAGAGCAGCCAGTGGATGTGTGCAAACCAGTCCAGTGTTTAAGCTAGTTTTGGCAACGAGGAGTTCCATTCAAGGTAAGCCTGACGTTGGATAAGCCGTTTGTTAAGCAATTGGTGAATGACGGCGACTCAGGCTGAAGTCATGGTGGTCTTAAAATAATGAGGGTCAAAGACATCAGGCACAGTGCAATTCCAGCTGCCTTTAAAAATCTCTTTCCTCAAAGTCAACCAAACAAAACAACAAATTACTACTTTAAATACGGCCACATGAGAATGCTGCTTATTAAGCAAATCATTTCTAGAAAAATCACAAGAGAAATCAACAGTCCCTTATGCAGTGCTCTCTGCCACTCAAAAGAATGCATATTAATGCCAGTTTTATGAATTTCACTAGAAAAAAGGGCTTTTTTTCTATCAATAACACAGCTGTATGAAGCAAACCAAGTAGCTTTCTGTTGGTCAATGCAGTAATGTGACCAATTAGACTGTTACAACATTTATGTGGTGAAATCTTTTACCTTTAAGCTAATTTTGCAATTGTTTGTATAAATCAAATTAATTGAAATAATGAGAATGAGCCAAATATTTGTAAGTGGAAGCAAATTACACTTTTACACAATTTCACAACACACATTGCCGTTTTTTAAGTGGCTTGTGACCACTTAAATTTTGTTATAACCCTTTCTTCTTATTCCATTAGGTGTCAAGCATGAATATGCTAAATGAACAACATAATGTGGCTTACAAGTGAGTGGAAAACAGTTCTGCTAAGTGTAAATACCTTGATTAAGTGTGCTTACTGCTCAACTCTTTGGGGCTGTTTACACCTGGCCACTTCATGCATATTCTCTGATCAAATCAAATCTGATTTGTCAAAATGTTTCCATTTACATTTGGCCACATAAATGTGTCTCCACTAAAAGAATATGATTCTGATCTTCAAATCCTGCACTACATGCAAATTTAGTGAAGTTTCACAAACTAATTTCTAGAGGAGCACGTGATATGATTGATCGCGGCTGGTCTTATATATTAATCCAATTATTCCAAACTCACTAGCCCGTCTAGCCTTACTTTCTTATCTTCTTTTTTTAAAGGACCCTAATACAATATTATTAAAGGACATAATATAATACAATACAATCATTGAATCTATGAAGAAGTTAGTCATTAGATTGATTTAATAACTTACATATTTAACAATCCAATGGCAGGATTATGAGCAATTTTCAGCAATTGTTGAACTTTTAAAGAAGATATTTGCGCTAGTGCGACCCCTTTGACCCGGTCTCCTCCACAATAAACTACTTGACTGTGATGAAGAGAGTGGAGTTGCTGAGAACCTGGAGGAGATGATTTTTGGTGTGGCGACCAATCATGGCAGAATGAATACAGCAGAAAAACTGACCAACTTGTAATTTGATTGACAAAGAAATAAAAAAGCTGAATGTGACTGGAAAACCTCCTCTGATTTCTGATATGGTGACTGGTGGGGGGTGGGCATCATAACATACTGTACACAAACGTACTGTAAAAAGAAAAGGAAGAAATAAAGAACAAACGTACAAGGCCACGACTCTCACTTGGGTTTTTCCTCCTGTAATAAATGCCCCACCCTGTGAGAAAGACCTGGCTGTGAAACAAATCCACTCAAGGAGAACAGTGGCCATATTACATAACAAACTCACTCCCACACAGCGGACAGTAGGTTGCCACATGGCTTCTGACACAAGTGTTAGAAAGACCTTTAGGTACTTCACCTGTAGAAGGTTCCAGACGAGTGAGAAATGCTACTTTTTCGAATTTCGATTCTACATGCATTTCTACTGCAGTTAACTATGCTTCAAAGTGGGTGGGGTCTAAAAATATATTGTTCTAGTTGTGCCAAATCTATCTATCCATCTATCTATCTAACATCATAATTTAATAAGGGGAGTCATGGTTTTATGTTTATTCCACATTTCTTGTTTGTATGAAAGGCTCAAAAACAATTAAAAAGGTAAACATTAACTGTATTTACTTCTAAAATATATTATTATATAGGAGGAGGTTTCTCTTGTCAAATCCATTTTTCAGACTTTTTGTACAAACATTGTATGTGTTCTTGGCAGTTTTTCAGGAGGCTTTTAAAATACCATTTATATCAATATCAGAATTATATAAAATCGACTGAAATTAATAAAATATAATGATACAAATCAACATTTCCAGTTCTAGCTCCATGATTTCCAGATTTTGCATAATATGCCAGTTGAATTGTAGAACCCAGACATAGTGGACCAGAAAATGTCACTAAATTTGACATATTTTAGAAATAAAACAAAAGAAATGCTGTATAAAGTGTCAGTGAATATTAAAGTACAAAAATATTGAATGAATGGCAGTTCCTCAGGGGGGTCAATGAAATGCACTGCTGGACAACAGTGCTGCATACTGAAAGAGAAAGACTGTTTCACTTTAAAGTTGCTCCCTATGAAAAAATGACCTTGACTTAAATAAATCATTAAATTTCCTTGAACAGGGGTTTTCAAAGGGGGTCTCTAAGCCATTTAAAATACTAAGATGAAAAAGCACTGAATCTTTTTAACACACACGCAAATCATAAATATTTAAATAACAAAATACGACTAATCTAATAATCAACCATTTAATTAAGAGAAGCCAATAAACACTGAAACAGATTTTTTTAAAACTGGAAATGAAAAAAAAAAAGAATATTAATGCTATGATAATAAAATGTTTCTAATAACAATGCTATTTGAAAAGAATTCTAAATATTTGACAAATAATATTTTACACCCATTTTATCATTACAAATTGTGCCTAATTTTGTTAGTGTAATTTGTTATATAGGTCGATGCAAACAAAAATGAATACATCCAAATAATGAAAACATTCCAATGAGAACCACAATCAAAAAATCTATTAAAATGTTACTCAGAAAAAAAAACTTTAAATACTTACAACATCAAAAAATAATGTGTAATCCATTTAAATCATTTAAAATATTTTATTTTGTACCAGGTTCTATAAGCCACGTGTTTAGATTTACTAGTGTGATTGCAAAAACTACTAAAATGAGTTGAGAGAACAGCCACAACATGTGAAGCCCTCCATAGAGCTACGCTAGGCCTCAATGACATCATCGATGACCGGTCAGATCTCCGAGACACCACCCACTACAGAGAGTCATGAATGAGCTCAGAGCCAATGAGTGTTTGTGCATCATCCTTTGGGCTTTATCTCTGAGCTCATCCTATTACAGCTTTACCGTGACCCTGAGGACCCACAGCAGTGAAAAGACTCTCCTCACACCCACCGCCTAATCTGCTCCATTACCTCTAGTACAGCTGCAGTTCACTCACACTCACGGCAAACACATAAACCAATGGACCTTGTGCTCCGCCACGGATCACTGAGGAAATGTCTTATAAAGGGTGCTTAATAGCAGTGGTTTCCAACCATGTTTTTGAAGTAAAGCCAACACTGCACATTTAGCATGTCTCATTAATATAAACATGATTATCAGCTCATTAATAGAGACTAGGCCTGAAATGGGTAAACCAGACAAAGGAGAAATACAAAATGTGCATTGTTGGGATTGCATCATAATGCTTGGAAAACAATGATTTATATAACTAGATAAAAATGATATAGGTGACAACAATAGGTGACTTGCCATGTAAAAATGAGAAGTCATAAACAGACAGCCACACACAAACCTTACAAAATGCATTGTTTTATAAAGTAAATAAATAGTATGTTAATAACCTGATTTGGTTATTAATGGTAATTATATTACATGTTGTCAGAATGGCTGTTCCAGTTTCACTGGACTGCTCATGAAGCCCTGTGACTTCCTGCCAAACAATGGTTAAATATTCAATTTTAGGAAGATTATAATATAAAAAGTAAATCACATTAATAAATATGAATTAATTGCAGGGCTGCAGACTGCAAGTAAGCTGCCCCTTCATAAAAAATTTTTAATAATAATAATAATAATAATAATAATTACTAATAATTTTTTCCTGCCAGTGCGACTAAAGGCATGTTCAGACGGCACAATTTTTAACAACAGTGACTGCCACATGATGTGATTTTGTCTAGATAAAATCTTGATGTTTTATGCCACCTCAATTTAATACATCACATTTATTAAAAGATTACAAATTTTTTACTACAATCACATTTTTTGC
The DNA here is from genome assembly GCA_903798115.1 of Danio jaintianensis. NCBI lineage: Eukaryota > Metazoa > Chordata > Actinopteri > Cypriniformes > Danionidae > Danio > Danio jaintianensis. The sequence continues at coordinate 23,119,117 of CAIGQV010019356.1, read as the reverse complement.
TTTTTTGCTTATGAGGCTAGATTTGTCTGCATATTAGGGCTGCACGAAACAGGTTTGCGTTTCCACTGCCAACAGTACCCTTAGCTAAGAAGGTAGGTGTGGTGTACATGATGTCATTCTCACTCAAAAAGGAAAGCCGGTCATTCACATATTGCGTTTTTGCAAACTCAAGTCCATTAATCTAAATGTAGACAATGGGAGCATGTGCAAAAAAAAAAGAGAGAAACACTCTTTCCACACAATTAGATGCGGCACATAAACGACCATGTAAACAACAGTGGAGGACATAAAGCAGATCCTATTTTTGCTTCTTGGAATGTGGCTGTTTGTCTGAGGACAGTTCACTGTTGCACACACCATCGTATTAATACGTTGTCGTGCTTCGGTTGTATAAAAATGGCGCTTACCGTGGTGTTGTTCCCCTGACTTTTTGCAAACGCAAATGATAAATCTCCGTAAATCAATAGAATTCAGCATTTATGGTTTGCTATTATGGTACTTCTGACAGTGAAAACAATCCACCATCTGCAGACCTTGGTGCCAGCAGTGTCACTGCTTTTAAATGTTAGTCTAAAGTCCTGAATAGAGATGCTCCAATTGATAAACCACAGATTGGTCACATTCCAACACTTGAATTGCACTTAAGAAATGCGGCCAATTTCACAAACCAATCTCAATTTGACAACATAAACTGTATGAGAACTGGGCATGAGGCAAAGATAACCCAAAAAGGTATTGCACAGCGAAACTATTACGGATGGCATGAACAAAGTCAAATGAGATAAAGAATAAAAAGTGACAAAATGTCATTTGTGGCATTACATTTCGATCTACAGAACTTTAAGCATTACGTTTTTGGATAAAGCAACTTTTTACATTGCAGCTCTGATAATAATAACTAGGGCTGTACGATATTGGAAAAATCTGACATTGCAATATTTTGTTTTGCAGCGATATATATTGCGATATGAATATAATTTCACCAGATGATTTGAATAGCTCTATTTACAAAGATTTCATTAATTTAGATTGACTGGGATGATCAAGTCTTTTTTATGCAGTGGATCTGCATAAATTATAATAAATTACAAGAAAAACAAATAAATAAACAGTGCTTTGTGTGGGTTTTTTTTTGTTGGGGGGGGGGTGGGGGCTGGGTAGTCTAACAGTTTTCAAATACAGAAATTGAACAATCAAATGTAAAATGACATGGTCATCATTTTATAAATAATTAATTTATATTTAATAATTTTAGAATTATTTTATATCATTTAATCTTTATATAATCCTGCGATTTGACTATTGCAGATACACACATTGCGATATTGATGCTCAAACGATATATTGTTTAGCCCTAATAATAACCTAATCACACACATTTCTGTTGAACTTTTGAACACAGTAACCAGTGAGAATCATTACATAATCAACAGTGAAAATTTGTAATGTATCACTCTCAAATTCTCTCATCACAATGTTTTTAAACAAAGCATGCAAAACATTTATTTCACAGCTTAAGTGATTATAACCAGAGTTTGTCCACAACAGCCTAATTTCATGGATAGGCATTTTTTTGTGTTTGTGAAGAAAATTATACCTTAATAAAAGTTGGAATATTATTTTATTTTTTAAATATTTATTATAATAAAAGTTGTAATAAATGAAAAACAGCAGTGTTTCAGCACTTCACACTTAAACCTGTAAACATTAAAGTTTCTTATATTGCTTTCCATGTATAAAACCATCACCTTTAATGTAATTTAATGCAGACATCATAATTGGGATGTATCATCTTTGATGCACGTAAATACACAATCTTCAATTCTTTCAGATACAGAAGTAGTTTACTCATTTATTCCACAGTGACATGGAACGAAACAAAAACCCTGCAACAGATCTGACATTTTACCAATACAGAAGTTCATTCATCAACTTCTTTACCATAACTTCCTTTCTGCATTCTGCAAACTACATACAGCCAGAGCACAACAGAATGAACAGGTACAAAACAAATCCATGGGTCATTGTTGCCAGTAGAAAATAATAATTAATGTACTTATAATACAGCAGTGACATTCACTATTTTTTGTGAGATCAATTAATTCATCATTCATTCATTTTCTTTTCGGCTTAGTGCCTTTATTAATCAGGGGTCGCCACAGCGGAATGAACCTGAACTTGAGATCAATTAATGCAAATATGTCAAATGGAAAGTAATATTTTAATCATTTTAAATATTTGAATGGTTTTAATTTAAATAACCGAACAAAAGCACCATTCACAATAATGGGGATAGAAGGAAAATAAAAAATTGCAGTCAAATTACTTGTTACTACTTTTACTACTAGCTGCTGCTAGTTTCTCCTTCCCTCAGCTATTCAAATATCCTCCCACCCAAAGACTGTGGCATTTCTGAGCCAGTGCCTCTCTCTGTTTCAGTAACTCTGTGATTTGGCTGCAGATAAGAGCCATGCAAAAGAAGATACCTGTCCCACACTTCAGCCAAAAACAACCTGCCAGAGTCCCTCTGAACATTCAGACTGAGAGTATCCGTTAACTTGTTGGGTTTCATTTGTGCCTCACTGCAATTAGGTGGGGAGGAGACACAACACAAACACAGCAATCACACTACTCCCTCTCAAAGAAGAAAAACAAAACAAAACAATGACAAGTTTAGAAATGGCCTGACTGACAATATACAGTTTCTATGCAACTTCTTCACTTAGCAAAAATGTAATTAAAAAATACTAAACTGTATAAACATTTGCACATTACTCGCATTATTTGAAATCCGACCATGTAATGAAAGTTTATTTTTTTATTTTGTATGATGCCTCACTTGCATGATTAATGGTGTAATTACTTTACACCTGTTTGTGCATCTTGTTTCTGGAACAAAAATATGATACATTATGCTTTTGTTCGCTTAGCATTCACAGTATTATTAAAATTAATAATTTATTCTGTGATATTACCACGTATCCAAAAAATATGGTTGTGTGCTGGGCTATACAGCCTCGCTGTATGAAACATGCGATGGTATTTTTATTAGAAGAAAACTCAAAATGTGAAAAATGAGTCAAAACCTTGACAGGGATTAGTCCATCTCACACACAAACCAAGATTAAACGTAAGGATATGCATTTTTGACGCTTTTAATTAACTATAAGCAATGCAACTCTGAAGAGACAAAACAAAAAAAACAGGTACGTGTTAACGGACGCATCTTGTGTCTTTTGGTTCACTTAAGTGTCTTTGTTGTGTTTACATTTTAGTCGCACCAGAGTTGGTTTGTTTGGAAGTGGACTGATGTCCATCTTTTTCATTGTCTTGGTCCACTAGTTCTGTGCAAATCAAGGTTTGGATGTGATCGTCCACACTTATTCAACTGAATAACACTAAGAGAAATCACATCAGAGATAAATGTGATCACGTGTGGAAACATCCTTAATACATGTAAAGCATTAAAAAAAAACCACAATGATTTAAAGCACACACACAAAAAAACAAGTTTAATCCATAAACTGATCCAAATCAGATACAAGCATTAGTCACATGACCAATTTTGTGAAAAGCATCAAATTAAGCAAAAGCTGTCCTAAAACCCTTACATAAGACAAAATATCCATTTACATGTCTGACCTTCTATTTGCCAAAACCTTGTTTTTGCTGTTAGTTCATTGGTTCATTTTGTTCAAGAAAACAAAAACTTAGCTACACATTGTTCTGTGCTGGCCTTTTGAAGTCTAGTTATTTGTAAATGACGTCAAGTTCATCATCATTTTGAACTAAAGAAGTTTCAGAAAAAGCAGGCAAACAAATACTGACATTGCTTCATACAGCACTCAAAAGTGTTTCAGGGAGTTGCCAGAGTGGAATCGTTCAGGATATGCTACTAATAATAGATTTTACTCCAGATTTTCCCCTCACGAAGTGTAAGAGAGGTTCTGCTACATGCATTTCGTGTTTAGTCAAATGATTACTCATTTAATGTTTAATTTCTACGGGTTTTGAGGGAACAAAATGATATTGTTAGTGCAGTTTGCACAAAGAAAAGCCCTTTAGCTTTCAAACTATCTGCATAGATTTTATTATTGTAAATATGCAGTTGGGGAAACAAAGTAGCATTATGACCGCATCAGTTACAAGAGCTATGCGAACAAGCACAAACATTGCACGACTGCCTTTCTTCGTATGGACACGATCACGTTTCATGTATAATACACTCTATTTGCAGTAAACATGATAGTTTAACTAAGGACTGGGATTGAAGCAACAGTTGGTTTCTGTGTCAATATTTCTAGGCCACATTTAACCCTTTCAGACACAGTTAAAAGTCACTGTTCTAATTCTTAAGTCGAATGTTGACATTTTAAAGTCATGTCCGCACGAAAATATGGAGGTCGCGTTTATAGTGTGTTGATGATGTCGAAGCGCGCGGTTAGTAAACATTAGATAAAACAAGTCTCACCTGCACGGAATCGGCCGCCATCTTGCTTCTTAATAACTTTGAATCAAACTCAAGGGAGCAAAAAGGAGGAATGTCAGTAAGAAGTTAAACCTCTCCGCTCCAAGCTAGCACGTATTTCTTCCTGAGACTGAAGAAAACACATCGGATCCACGACTAATGCTATTCCACAGCGCAGCCGGTAAACTTTCCAATTCCCATGACGCTGCCGAAATATCCTTGTCGGATATATAGAAACGCAGTTGTATAAAAGCTCGAAAAGTTTCAAGAAATCAGTGCGATGGTTTTCTGTGACAGATCCACGCAGAGGGACGTGGAAATGCGGCTGTTTTGAATGCGTGTATTGTTGAACACGCTCCTCTCCTCTGCTCTCCCAGCTGGAGTCAAATCCTACACTTCCAGTCATGTGATCAGAAACTCTATGCAAGCATTTTCCCATGAGTGTCCATGTTCACTGCCAAATATAGAGTTTAAATCATTCTTGTATATTTACTAGAGCGTCGTATCGGATTACATCACCGCGTAACGCTGGATAATTACAAAAACACATCAGACGGTAATTCCACATTTGTGGAATTACATTTTTTTCACAATACTGATACTAGGTGGGGCTCAGTTTTTTTCTTTCCTTTTTTCCCTGTGAGCTTCAACCTGTCAGTATGAATAGGTGTTTAGTTAGCATAGATTTATGGGTCAAAGATGAAATGTAAAAAAATACATATTTAAGAATTAAGAATAGATATTTAAGAAGGAAGACACCCACTAAATGTAATTATGTGCAAAAAATATTTTTGTATACAATCTTATCAGGCATTTATTTTTAAATCAAACTCAATTTTGTAACATATTAAAAGTCTCTATTTAAAGATCACAGTGCAGCCCCAAATAAATGTTTTTTTATTGTTTTACTTTTATTGATTGTAATGTTAAATCCTAATATAATTCAAAAACAGTTTTCAAGTAAAACAAAAAATAAAAAAAACTTAGTTTGGCCGCATAATGTTTTAAAAATATTTTAATAAGTAGAGATCAGAATGATCAGAAGTATGATGTTTATTTTTTTAAACGAATGTATTAGTGCTGGAAAAAATTAATCATGATACATACATCATTCATTCATTTATTCATTCGTTTTCTTTTTTCGGCTTGGTCCCTTTATTAATCTGGGGTTGCCACAGCGGAATGAACCGCCAACTTATCCAGCATATGTTTTACGCAGTGGATGCCCTTCAAGCTGCAACCCATCACTGGTAAACACCCATACACTCCCATTCACACATATACACAATTTAGCTTATCCAATTCACCTATAGCACATGTCTTTGGACTTGTGGGGGAAACCGGAGCACCCGGAGGAAACCCACATGAACACGGGGAGAACATGCAAACTCCACACAGAAATGCCAACTGGTCCAGCCAAGGCTCGAACCAGCAACCTTCTTGCTGTGAGGCAACAGCGCTACCCACTGCGCCACCGTGCCGCATGATACATACATGCATACATATATAAATGTTTATTGATATTTAGATATATAATATATATTTATATTTAGAAAATGTCTATGTATATGATACAAATTATATATAAATGTAAATATCTATGTATAAAAATAATTTTGTATAATTTTATTTTTCTGTGTATGTGTGTGTATCATATAAATATATATAATAAACAGACACATATGTTATGTCCAAACAAACTTTTATTTTGGATGCGATTAACTGCGATTAATCTTTGCCCAGCACTAGAATATATCTATTGCATGAAATAACAATTCATGTCATTGTATACAATTTTTGACATTTTATTTACACCAGTGATTTGAAACATTAAAGTAGACACTTTTGCATTTAATAATTATTTATGTATAAAATTAACTTTTGCAATTTTAATTTGATATGGAAACCAAAATAGCTTGGCTAATAATAATAATAATAATAATAATATATTTCAGTTATTGCAGTTTATAATATAATATAATATAATATAATATAATATAATAATATTTTATTAATAATGCTTGTATTATTATTATTATTATTATTATTATTATTATTATTATACATACATTATCACATTTAGTAGAAAATTGTTGTTATTTATCTCCCTGTTTCATAAATGTCTTTCATCAACAACAAAACAACAGTCCTTCTGTTCTGCAGACGATTTAGAAGATTTTTAAAGGCAAGACACAAATATGTAAATCATTTGGTCTGACAGCTGCAGAGGGAACTACGAGCAAACAATAATACACACATTGTAACTGTGGACTGTGATCTTTATCCATTAATCTTTTCAAGTTTTCTCAGATTTCTCTTTCCTTTTTCTTTATAAATCCAACAATGACATTTTATATCTAGTTCATAAATTCATCTTTTCTCCTGATTTCAGATCTAGCATTGGTTTTTGAATGAGAATTTGCTTCACCTACTGTTTGAAACCTTTGTAAGCACCGCTGGCTTTCTGACCACAGCTTCCAAAGAGCCAAGAGCTTGAAACTTCCTGTGGTAACAATTGGACTTCCTGTGTTAGACCATATGTTTCTCTATCATACGTGATAATCTGCTGTTGCTTTAATAATAGGTTACACCAATACTTTCAGCACAGGGGACTGAACACCATACTAAAGTGTAAAAATGACAATAGCATCCCAAAAGTTCTTCTTTTCGAATGATGGTGACATACTATGGATTTCAGTGGCAGTTTTGTTCAGTCATTTGTAGTACTTTAAAGGCTGTTCTAATAAGATGTGTTTAAGGTGCTTTTATCTGCTTTATGAAGAAGAGATTATTACCATAAAAGTATAAATGCAATATTAGCTCTGTGCAATCACATGGTAAACGAGTAAAACCAGTCTCTGGGGCAATAGGGTTAATAATAGCAATTGATTTTCTTGTGTGTATTGTATGTTGCAATGGGAGCAGGCTGGCCAATGTGTCATATGCAGAGGACATATGTGATAAATAAATATGAAGGACATATGTAAATAAGTAATTGTTTTTTTTTCTTTCTAAGAAATAATAATGAAAGTTTATGTCGAAGTATTTAATATTCTTTTTTAAAGAGTTCCATTGATGATTAATAATAATAGTAATAATAATAATGACAATAATATTATTAATAATAATAATAGTAAAATGGCAAATAATAATAATAATAATATAAATAATTGTTATTATAATTATATTTTAATTATTATTATTATTATTAATAATAATAATAATAATTATTATAATTATTTATTTTTATAATGATATTTAAAACTGCTAAAATAACAAAGGGCACAGTGTGTTTTTTATATATATTTTACCACACTTTTAGAAAAGCACACAGAAAACCCACAACATTCAATATCAATTAAAAATGAGCTGAAAATTGTGTAAACGCCCTCAAAATAATGGTAATTTCCTTGTGGCTGTTTAATTGATTAAAGAATTGTATAATAACACACATTCACACCAGACTGCTGTTAAACTGTAGAGCGGCACTTGCATTGAATTTACACGTTGCTGAATTCTGCATAATCCTGTTTTAATTTCAGTGTTGGTAACAGCAGTTCTAGAAAATAGCCTAAACTACAGCATATTTGCTTTGGAAGACCAACTACATTAATCTAGGTATTGACCTGTGTTTGTCCTCCATCTAGTGGTCAACTATAATATTACAGGTTACTACAGTGACTATAGAATATAAAATGTAGTAGTAATAATAAGAAAGAATAAAAGAAAGAAAGAATTACTTCTAGTAATTTTCAAGAATTACTTACTTATTAATACATTTACCAAATACACACTTGGTAAATGTTTGAAAGTCACACTTTGTAAATGTTTGAATGTGTTGTGACAACATGCAGTTTTTCATTTTTCACCAAAACTTTGTATTAACAACAATCCGAAATCAGGAAGAATATATATTTATATACATTAAATACATTATAATATATATTTATATACATTTAATGAGAGTAATGTATATTTAAATATTAGTAGATAGTAATGTAAATTAGCAATGTGGAAATACTATGCACAGGACATTGGTGACACAAGAATAAAAATATTTGTGATTTTGAAGCTGAATGATGCTATAAACTTTTATAAACTTTTAATACATTTCAATCTGTTTCTAATCATATGTATTATTTGTTGTGACACTTTTAAATCGATTTTTAATGTGAAGCACTTTGAATTACCATTGAGTATATAATGAACTATATAAATAAACGTGGCTTGCTTTGCCTTATGACTTAAAAACTGATTATTTAATTATTTTAGGATTATAATTATTTTTTACTATTTTTAATAATATATTATATTTTATACAACAGTTCTGTCTGGTTCTTGAATCTGATTGGCTGATAGCCATGAGATATTCTTCCAGTAACAGCACTCGACCCGCCTCTTCACCCTTCACCCTTGTGTATTACTCCACTCACATACAGCGACAAGCAGAGGACACTCTACAGTTTGACAAATATTGCTGCTGTTTGGCAACATAAAACTTTTGAGGCTTTTTTAGTCTGGAATGTAGTTGTTTAGATTGTAACTATGTAGTTTATTCATAAGGATAGTGCCCATTTTTAAATATTTATAATTTCTAAGAGACAGCGCGTAGGCGGCCATTAGCCTGGCTTTGAGCAAAGATGGGGGCTGCACGGTGGCGCAGTGGGTAGCACGTTCGCCTCACAGCAAGAAGGTCGCTGGTTCGAGCCTCGGCTGGGTCAGTTGCCGTTTCTGTGTGGAGTTTGCATGTTCTCCCCGTCTTGGCGTGGGTTTCCTCCGGGTGCTCTGGTTTCCCCCACAAGTCCAAAGACATGCGGTATAGGTGAATTGGGTAGGCTAAATTGTCCGTAGTGTATGGATGTTTTCCAGTGACGGGTTGCAGCTGGAAGGGCATCCACTGCATAAAACATATGCTAGATAAGTTGGCGGTTCATTCCGCTGTGGCGACCCCAGATTAATAAAGGGACTAAGCCGAAAAGAAAATGAATGAATGAGCAAAGATGGTTGACGATGTTCATCCACAAGATGGCGACAGAGACCACATAATAGCACGAGGCTGAATCTAGCTTCTTATTCGCAGCTTCTTATTGACGCTATCCGGTCCACCTTAAAAACCGCGACGCTTCCGTTTTTCAGCTTCTTATTCGCGCTCAACTTAGGGACCGTGTTTATTTGTGTTCTTTTTTCAAAAACGAAAAATTATGAAAAACATAAAAAATGTTAAACGAAACTGATATATGATCGAAAACGGGCTGCAAGCATGAAATCTAATTACATCATTGATTAATTATTGACCATGCCATCGTTTGTGTAGCCTACAGTATATTTCTGTGTTTTCCAGAAATATTGTCCTTTATGAAGACTTCACATGACCCACCTATGAATAGACAGTGCCTGCCTCTGCAATGATACAAAAAGATACAAATATTAATGACACTTACAAAAACTTTGATACAAAATTATTTTTTTATTAATTCAAGTTTTAAAAGTTATATGCTAATGCATATGTTTTATCTGCAGACACAATTTGTATTAGATTTCAGTTGTTCTTTCTGACACCCACCCCTGTACATACAATTCTGTTTTTTTTTAAACCTATTGTAAATGACTTTTTAAGTCTATCTCTCTCTTTTGTATGTTGTAGTGCTGTATTTATACCATAGTAATATTGTGATCTCCCGATTGCAACAGAGAAACACTGGGAAATCTCATTTCATGCCGTTCAGCCATATAATCTTAAAAAGTGAGCAAAGTCACCTGTTTTGTCATCACTTTAGACAGTATGCTAGAGAATCATTCAAATACTAGCTCTAAAGTGACGTTGGTGAAGTAGCAACGGTTTCTGCTGTTCTGACCGTCAGCTGCAGATGTGAAGGAATGGTGGAAGAAAGTAGTTCCTCTTACAAAAGGGCTTTGAGACTCTCCTTGTTTGATTTTCTTTATTATATACATGATTATGCTGTCGAACTGTTGTATAAACGCTCACATGAGTAGCAGTGCAATGTGGCTGTATATTGTCACTGGTGGGACACTAAGGCACGCCTCCCACCAGTGCCAATATACAGCCACATCGCACTGCTACTTGTGTGATATTGCTCATATATATGTATATATATATATATATATATATATATAATAGCAGGCCAGCTTCACAGCAGCAGGCCAGATTGACCATCATAAATAAGATGAATCATAAATATAATTTACTATATGAGGTGAAATGATCAATCAGCACAAGAAACCCAATATTTATTTTCTATTATTTTCAAAATTATTTTCTGAGTGTGATTATAATAACAACAGCGCTAAAGATCTTTATCCCTTTAAATTCCAGTGTAGATTTGATTGCTTTTCCCTGTTCATACCACAGGGGAAGCTGATAGATTTCTGTAAGGGAGCAGTATTTTTTACATTGTCTTTGGTATAAACCAAATCCTCCCTGACCCCCCTTCTAAAATCTATGCACAGACACTTAATTTAGACAAAGTGGATACCCACACTCAGCCTACATGAATAAAATAATGACGTATCTGTACTGACCAATTAAAGACATTCATCATGGTCAATTACAGTAGGAAAAGCCAGAGATGCATTTGTGATCTCACTTTTTATCACACTGTATTTACCATTTGGTTATGCTTTATTGTATTATAGAGTTTGCATGAATTTTGCACATGACTGGCCTTGTGCAAACACCAGATATTAACTTGCAAACTTTTGAACATGGACCACATTGTTTTAGATTGTGATCTTTTAAAATGCTGAATTGCAGTTCTATTTTATTTCAAATAGGTTTTAGGAATGCCTTTTTAATTTTTTCATAATTATTATTTTTATTCTACAGATGGCAAATGATTGTAATTGAATTCGGATGAATTCTGCATCTGGCAAAGAGCTGAAACAACATTAACCAAAAAAAAAAAAAAAAAACTGAGGAAAAAAACAACAGTTCAAGCCACAGCAGGTGTTGACCATTCATTTAGACGTTTTCATAACCATGTTGCCCAACTCAATTATCCATAGCTTATCCCAGATATCCATTTTTATAGACATTCAAACCGCTTGCTGTTTTCAGTCCTTAATCCCCTGTGAATGTGCAGCGAGGGATCAACTTTAAAACATGACACCTGTCAATGTCAGGGTTAAAGAGAACAGCACCTAATTTAATCTCCATATTAACCAGAGCAAATAACAAATGTAAATAATTACCCGTGTCACCTCCGATGCTCATAAATAAGGTAATCAAACTCTGGCTTATAGAGAGCGGCACGGTGGCTCAGTGGTTAGCACTGTCGCCTCACAGCAAGAAGGTCGCTGGTTCGAGTCCCGGCTGGGCCAGTTGGCATTTCTGTGTGGAGTTTGCTTGTTCTCCCCGTGTTCAAGTGGATTTCCTCTGGGTGCTCCTGTTTCCCCCACAGTCCAAAGACATTTGCTATAAGTGAATTGGATGAACTAAATTGGCCATAGTGTATGAGTGTGTGAATGCAAGAATGTATGGGTGTTTCCTAGTACTGGGTTGCGGCTGGAAAACATATGCTGGAATAGTTGGCAGGTCATTCCGCTGTGGCAACCTCTAATAAATCAGAGACTAAGCTGAAAGAAAAAAAGAATGAATAAACTCTGGCTTAGCAGGTAAAGCTGCATTTCCGTGTCTCTTTTTACCTGCAAAGTGAGATATCACTCATTTGAATGGGTTAATAAAATTATATCAATATTTATACATATATATTTTTCAGGCTGACAAAGAAACAAATTCAAATTGTATATTAAAATTTATTTTGATATAATCTTTATATAAAGTCAAAACTATAGTTTATTTTTGGTACATTTAAATGTACTAAACGACATCATGAAACATTATGATATACACACACAAACTGTAAACTCTAATAATTGCTGCACTGTTGTAAAAAAATAACAACCCATCATTGGGTTTGTCCATATCATATTTCATGTTAGATCCACTCAAACAATTACTGCTAATGTATATATAAACAATGCTGGATTATTTCAACCCAAATGGACAAACCGAAATGTTGGATTAAATGTAGTCTATAAATTTAATTCAATAAATTAACACGACTGTTGGTTTTGTCCATATTTTACCCAAATTTGCGATATATAACCGAGAATGGGAAATAACCGAAAAACAGATTTTTTAACAGAATGCTTATTTCTTATATTTAATTTAAAGTTACAGTAAACAAGACAGAAAGAGAGACAGATAGATAGAAATCATAAAAAATGCAGGGTTTCACACAATTCATTCACGTTGTCCCAACATGAATCGATTAAGTTAACTTAAATTGAAGTGGATTGAACATAAAACAATTAAGTTTTCCCCAAAAAATCTCAAGAATTGTTGTTTTAGCTCATTTTAAATAAATAGTTTGAACAAGCAGCAAAAAATAACTATCTGAGTGTAGACAGATATCATATAATTTTTTTTTATGACAAGCAGTTTATGTGATGCAACACACAAAAGAATATGATCATCATCACAGTTTTTTGAACAATTCTGAAAGCTTTTTTCAAAACCACACAAAAGTGTTAGAGAATACAGTACATTTGAACCATGTGTTTTGAACTGGATTTTTGTGCTGTTTGTCACTGGCGCATCTGTTGTTCAGCTTTCCTTGGGTGGCCTGACTAAGCTATTGTTGTTCTGATCTTGCAGTTTTGTATGTGCCGTATTTGACGATGCAATTTGTAATCACAGATTTCTCTTCTCTTTCCTTCAGCGGTGTGAAGCAGATGGCAGTAGTTATGTTTATCAAGTGTACGAACATGTTGTGACATTCATGAGTTCTAGCTTACAGATCGGCCACCTGAGCCGTGACGCACACAGCACACCTCATGTTTATACACACTGAGTCGACTCAGACCACCAAAATATGCATCAAATATTTAGACTAAGGCAGATCTGTTTCAATGTGTTCGGCTGCCAAGGGAATTAATGCATTTTGATGTTTTCCATGCTGCGGCGTAGCTCTGAAAGGACTGCTCTCTTGAAAAAAGAAGAAAAAAAGTTTGTTAGGCGTGTTTAATTTGGCGTCAATGGATGCACTTTGAATTTGTAATAAAAAGTTATATACAACACTCCTTTTACATGTTCATGCTTTCTTTACATTTCCATTACTATGCACACTTCATCTCAGATTAACAACTAAATGGTAACTAGCTCAAATAAATTACGTGTTGTCGTACTTTTTTTCAGGTGACCTTTATTTTATGTATTATATTTGTATGTATTATTAAACATCGTATTATGGTTTTATTTATTTGTAACTACTTGAGTTTTTTTTTTTTTTTTAAAGTTTAATTAAGTAGTATTGAAGTTGTATCAATTTGCATTGGTTTGTATTTTTTAAATCCATAAAAAATAACCATTTAAATTTTTGGTAACTCAAAGCTACAGAATCTTTAACACAAATTTCTATTTAATCTCTAGAGGGCGCTATTGTACAGTAAGTCAGTCAATCCGACCGTATTGAAATGCTTATATATTTCAGAGAGAACATTTTTGGAAGGACATATGAGAACAAACAATATAATACTCCCCAGATTTGGAAAAGCTTTCATAATTGCCAGACTCACCAAACAAACACCATATAATGTTGTTCTTCTTCTTTCAAGAGACAAAGCAATTCTACATGTAGGCCTATAGCTACTATAGTACAACCGAAAGTGAGAAATCCAAGTGAGAAGATCTGCTACACATGGAGGGGGTTGAACACGGAACCCCAATGATGTCCATTCTCACACAAGCCATATGGCACACACACACACACACACACACACGCCTCCAATAGCAGCTCGGTATGGCGCTCGCTGGCGAACATCTTGCCGGACACATAATTAATTTGCCCCGGCGTCTGCCATTTATTTTCCAACCTACATTTTGTTAATTGGACAGAGGAGGTTAAAATCAAATGATGTCTCCGGCTATGCTCGAGTCCGCTAATTGTACGGAATTATTATTATTGTTTTTTTGCAAGAAAGACTGACTGGCTGGCGGGAATATGAAGTCATGAGTGATCTTTGCCGGGCGCTTGAGGGAGATTGTTGTCATTAAATAAGAGAAAGTGTCATTCATTTCTACGTGTGCTTTGTGCGCAGATGAACCTCACAGATGTTCGTGGCCTTTATTAATACACTAATGAGTGGAGGGATTATAGTGCTAATGATGTCAAAGGTGGTAATGCCACAATGGGAAGGCTCGAGGTCAGCAGCGCCTGCAGAAATAACAGCATACAGAGAACAAGAGTCCTGCACTGCTTTGAGGTATCAGTGTATGTGTGTGATTTATATACCACAACAAACTTTAATTAACCAATTTTAATTAGTTTTTATTAGGGCAGTGATGAGAAACATAAATAGGCTAGCGAAATGTACATAGTATACTTTGTTCTTTGTGTTTGATAAGTTTTGTTTTGTGCTTTTATATAAAAATCTCTCTCTCTCTCTTTCTCTCTCTCTCTCTCTCTCTCTCTCTCTCTCTCTCTCTCTCTCTCTATATATATATATATATATATATATATATATAATGTTGTGAAATATTTTTTGAGCTGTTTTCAATTGTAATAGGCCTATATATCATTCATTCATTCATTTTCCTACAGCTTAGTCCCTTTATTCATCTGGGGTCGCCACAGCGGAATGAACCACCAACTTAGGCCTATATATCTTAAAATGTAATTTATTCTTGTGATTGCAAATCTGAATTTTCAGCATCTTTACCACAGTATTTAGTGTCACCTTCATCACTCAAATATACTGATTTGGTGCTCAAGAAATATTTATTATGAATAATCTGAAAACAGGTGTGCTGCCTTTTGTAATGTATATTCTTCTTCTTCTTCTTCTTCTTCTTCTTCTTCTTCTATTATTATTATTACTATTATTATTGTTGTTGATGAATATCTTTACTACCTTAATAAGTTCAATAATAATAATACAGGGGCGACATGGTGGCTCAGTGGTTAGCCCTGTTGCCTCACAGCAAGAAGTTTGCTGGTTCGAGTCCCGGCTGGGTCAGTTGGCATTTCTGTGTGGAGTGTGCATGTTGCATGTTCCCTGTGTTGGCGTGGGTTTCCTCCGGGTGCTCCAGTTTCCCCCTCAGTCCAAAGACATGCGCTACAGGTGAATTGAATAAACTAAATTGGCCGTAGTGTATATCTGTGAATGAGTGTGTATGGATGTTTCCAATACTGGGTTGCAGCTGGAAAACATATGCTGGATAAGTTGCCGGTTCATTCCGCTGTGGCGACCCCTGATAAATAAAGGGACTAAGCCAAAGGAAAATTAATGAATGAATAATAATACTAATAATAATAATCTTAACGGTTATTTATATTTTATATCTTTATATTTTAAACAGAAAAAAATTACAGTTACAAATCATTTTGCCATTTTGAAACTTTGTATTTCTTTTTTCAAATAATTTATGTTTCATGTTTCATTAAAGATTTCACTTTACTTTGGTGGTTGGTAATTATACCAACCACCAAAACATAAAAAACAAGATAATTAAAACAAACTAAATACTTTAACATCTCAGACAAAAGAACTTTTGTCTAAATCTATTGTATCTAAATGTACTATAACAACAGCTGTATATAATAATAATAATAATAATCATTATTATTATTATTCAATCTTACTCTCCCTAAACCTTTACATAGCATTTGTCCAAATGATTACCTGCTAAAACACATTGTGTATAAGACACACTCAAAAAATGACGTTTGCTGTATTTTCAAACTATTTATTTTTCAAAATGAGCCGAAACAACACAACTGTTGAGTTTTTTTTATGCTTAATTGTTTTATGTTCAATCCACTTAAATTTATAAAAACTAATAAGTTAACTTTTCAATAAGTCTTTCATGTTTTCCCAACACAAATCGATTGTATGGAACCCAACATTTTTTACAGTGCAGGGGCTTTTAACTTTTTCTTAACACACAGACTATTTAGAAGTTAACCTGAACTCATCTTTTCGTGAATTAAAAACCGAATGACTGTTTAACAATTCCACCAATTCTTTCCATCAGTATTTTATCTCTGAAGAAAGAGCTGAGTGACATTACAATATCACCTGGAACGTCTTCAACTGTTGATTCATTTCTCTCTGAACCTCTGTGTTTTAGAAGAGAATTGGGTGCAATTGTCACATCGATATCTTTATTAATATCTCAAGGAACTGATGTGGGCTTATTGAACATCTGAAACGCTGTTAAATATTTTGTCACAGCGAACTGCAGACTAGCAATCAGTGGGAGGGAGAAAGTGAAAGATTTTATTTTTTTCTTCTGAAGTCTAATTCTCCCATTTCTGACTCACAGAGCAGCTCTGAATGTGTGTTTCTATGTTCATCGCATATAGTGTGTGTTCAAGCACTTGGGCGAATGGTAACTGAGAACTCGCACATTCAGAGTGCTCTCATCGCCCATCTGTTGTTTTTTTCATTTGTTGTCTTTTTGATTATGGGGTGGAGAGAGGAGGAGGAGGTTTGGTATCTGATAATAAACGCATAATTCAACTTTATTGCTATTGCAACCATTAATGATAATTTCAGCACTTAATTACACATGATGATGAATACAAATGATGTTCGAATAGAAATGTTCTTGCAAAGAGAGTTAATTAAATAATATATTAAGAACAATATAGATTTAAATGTGATGGACAATAACTAACATCAGTTAAGACAATATACAGAAAACATTTATCTTTTCTTGAGAAAAATACTTTCTTTTTTATATTATTATCACAATTTTATCTAAATCATACACCAGAAACAACACCAGAATGACATACATTAATAAATAATATAATAAAATAATAAATAATAAATAAAAATGATAATAATAATATGTTTTATTATTAAGATAAATAACTGTATTTATAATAAATAAATTAATATAAATCACTTAATATAACCACAAACGATGATTATTAAAAATTATATTAGAATAGAAATATTCTTGCAATGTGAGGTGATTAAAAAAGTAATGCATAAAAAATAGAGCGTTATCTCTTTTAAGGTGACAGACAATGACGAAGTAAAGGACAATATTCTCATATTTTCTATTCATGTTGAGTCTCTGTCAGTCATTAACACTGTATTTCACAGTTATGAATTTAATCAAGCTAATTGACTATTAAAGACAAACTTAATTATGAGTATAAAAGAGAAAATATACGACTGTTCTGCTTTTCATTCCTGGTAAACTTTAGTAGATGAGCGCAGTTATTATCTAAATGATGGCAGTAGTGTCAGATTCTTGACCAAGAGAGGGAGGGAGAGAAAAACACTTGTCGAGTCATATTTCCTTTAGCATTCACACAGAAGGTCTGTGTGGCCCATTGCTTCATGCTGTGTTTTCTCATCGGATTAAAAGGAGGATATATGTGGAATTTAGAAACAATTGTTATTAGCGACATCAGTGGTCGTTATATGAACTGCAGCCAGCAACTTTGTACACATAATAAACATGAGACAAGTGTTGGGTAAGCTACATTAAAAAATAAAAAATAAATAAAATAAATAAATAAATAAAATACTTATTAACTACATATATATATTTTTTTTATTTAAATTACTTTTATAACTACTTTGAAAAGTAAGTTATTAAGTAGGCTTATATAATTACTTGATTCAATACTAAAAATCCATTTAAATCTCAACACACAGACAATAGAAATTGAACTCTTATATATATATTTTTTTTATATAAAAGTAAAAAGAAGCTGCAAATATTAGTGATCTGTGCTGGTTAGTAACAGATTATGTGGATTGCATAATCCAAAAATGAAGCAGGCCTAATTGTAATTAGATTATACATTACATTTTTAAGCACTCATAATCAGATTACAGTTAGCCTACTTTTTTATTGATTGCATGGTTACATATTATGATTTATAGTTTTGAAATACTGTTTTAATCATATTTAATGGGATCCATTAATTATGGATTCTAAAAATATATACTTTTTTGTTTTCAAATTTTCAAAAAGCGGTTATATAAAGCTCCTCATCTCAGTGATATGGATATGTTTGCACAAACTCTGTCATTCACCAGCATTGTCAACAGATGGCATAATTAAAGCATGTGTAAACATCACATCTTTTTGACTTTTCCATAGAAATCAATCTGCAGGCCTCCCTACAAAACCTAGGAAGATTTTATTTTCATGCATCATTATTCACATTAGTGCAAAATAATAATAATTCTAATCTTTAAAATGCTATATTATTATATAAATATCAAGGATATACAAACAATGCTCTATTACACTTTAACATTGTTTTATCCTTTCTCCATGATTTGAATCATTCAACACGTCAAACCACTTATAAATCACTAAGAGTGTGGTAGTCTTATAAAATCATCTTTAATGCTAACAAAACATCACACAAACAGTAATCCGGTTTCTAATAACCGAAATTAGTTTCCATTTCATCACACACTGAATCATTTAAGGAACCAGCCTGGAGTTGGGGACAATATCTACTGCAAACCCCCACATAAACAGACAAAAAAAGCCTCAGGCTCCCTCATTTGTTTCCAAGGTAGGCCACACCGCGGCTAATTTAAGCGAGAGGTACGCTGGAGGTGGAATATGAAACGGGAAAGGGCCTAATGAGGCTTTAAACCACGGGCCGGTACGCGAGGGGTTAACGACATTACAAATTACGGCAGCGGAAAGTTGGTCGTGTTCCTCCGGGCGGCGGCACCGCCAGACAGCGCGAGCGCAGCAGCTGCGCGCGGAGGGGCGGCTCGCGGAGGGCAGCGTGCCCAGCGCAACGGTCCCCGGCGTTGTTAATCACGCGCTTCCCGCCCTCTCTCTCCTCACTGTGCTGATTTGCAAGAGCAGATTAATCAGAGCACGGGTCCTTGATGAAATTTTGCTGTTATTGTGCCCAATTTTAGCAACATCTTTTATTATCTTCATTATTCATTTATGGGGGGGAGGGGTGTGCTGCATGGGGATGACGGTGTGGTGAGGGGGGACCAGTGTCAATTATGCAAATGACATTTGCATGTTTTTTTTTTTTTTTTTTTTTTTGCAGATTACTTTATTCGCTCGACATTGTTTGTGTGAATTTAATTATTAAATATTATTACACTCACGTTTTCGTCAATTTTCCGAGGCTTGGTTTCAACTTGATTTCTCCTCCAGCTGCTCTTCTCTTCGATCTGTGCCAAAATCAAAGTGGCTTGGCTACAATAGGGCCAAATAAACTCCCCTCTATTTAATAAGGATGAAGTTATTCCCTTGTTCTCGTGTGCGAGCTCAAAGCAATGATGGGGAGAAATGCACTGCATATTCATTTTAATGAGAATAAATTGAATTTAAGTTTGCTCAGAATTGACTGCAATTAGATGCAGCCTTAATGACAAATTAATCTTTTTCTCTTTTAGTCACTGGAATTTGTTTTTCAAAGGCTTTCTGTGGCAGCAACAAAAGAGTGCTCAACAAAGAATACCAATTTCAGCTAGATCCTAAAGATGATAGTGAAATTAAAGCTTTATATTTAGCACACTTAAATTTAAAAGCACACACGGTAACTAGACATTTGATTAAATTGTTTGTTTATTTGTTCCCTCTGCCATGTTTCCACACAGACAAGTGATTAAAAGAATAACTGTCAACTGGTTGGTTAAATACCAACATTACTGATATTTACCTACAATTCACAGTTTGAAAGTGTGTTAAATCAAAAGGTTGTGGGAGGGATGTTGCTTTTCCTTATTACTGTTCTTAGTAAAGTGATTGAAAGAGAGAGAGAGAGGGGGGGGGGGAGGCAGAAATATGCTGTCATCTGGTTTGATTACTACACCATCTTTTAAAAACGGTTGGTACATTCTGATTGGCATTCAGAGCAGCAGACAGAAGTGAGTGAAAAAGAGATATTCTTAGATTTGATGGTTTTTGGTGAGGGAACATAGAGCTCCTTTCTAATGTCCCTGGCTTCGGCAGTGTGCACTTGAGTAGAGGATAAACGTATATATGTTCTCACCTAAGCTTATCAAAAAGGTTAATGAGCAGGTATAGCATGCTTCTCTGATGAGCTAATCAAGAACATTTTCTGCCAGATATACTGTCTAGATATATTCCTGTCTCAGCCATTTTTCAGCAAAGATTTCACTCAACATCCAGGGACGTTTAAACTTCTTGTGGGGAGAACTGATGGTATTGAAGACTTGCATTGCTTCTCTTGTTACCCTTTGACTGAAAATTACAAAAGATGTGGCATTGTATCAGTATTTTCAATTCTGAGTTGTTTTGACGTAAAAATTGCAAAAGCCAGAGCCAGTAACTCACTGAATGCAGCCATTTGACATCTAGCACTGCAAACCTAAAATAATGGCAGTCCCAATAGTCCAAAATGAATGTGTATTTTTTTCAATAACATAAATCTTTTAAGCATTTTCTACTGCATATTTCAGAAACAAAAATCATTTATGTTGCATTAAGCCATAAAAGTATTAATACCTGGGATAGTTTTTAAGAAAAAAATGTAATTTCAAGAGATGTTTATTGAAAGTTTCTTTGGGGAAACAAAAACGATTCTTCCACAGCATTGCTGTGAAACCCCCTTTCAGGAGCTTTTTTTCTTAAGGGTAAACTTTGCTTGATCATTCATGTGTTTGGATCTCATAAATTCAATATTTGCAGTTGTGCTTGAAGGCAGTATATGTGCATGCGTGTGTAAGACACAGATTTCACCTCTGCTGCTTCAGGCATCAATTCTCAATGCTGGTCATATGCATGCTTGCTTTGGAAAAGGGTGAGGGTCTGTGGGAGCCTGCCACATGGACTTAGTAAGAGGGGTGATGCGAAAAATGTGTCCTAGGGCACCCTCTTCCTATTCCTCTAATTACTCATTAACATTAACCCACCTTGTGGCACGCTGCTATTTCTGCCGCAGTAGGGGCACACACTTGCATGTCCTCCCCATTTCCCCGAGTTGTGCGCTGCTTGTCCTGACCCAATGGAGCCTGCCCTCACTGCCACAGCCTTTTCTTTGGCTGGGAGGAACAGCTGTCTACACTAACAAGGCCATCGCCATCGCATCAACAAAACGACACAGTGGCTTACGAGTGAGCAAGACCGCCACTTGGACTCCATGAGGCCCCGGGACACGTAAACAATGTCTTAATGAGAATGTGTGCCATTACAGTAATTAACACAGCTCAACGTCAAGCCACTGTCAGATCTCCAGACTTTCAGGAAGGTTTTGTGTTACACAGAAGCAGACATGGTTAAACCTCTACCAAGAGGCCTTTTTTTCTAGAACCGTCTGCTTGACCGAGACTATGAATTTGCAGAATGGACAATGAACGTTTTCTCATGAAACAGAGCCTGGGAAGTGAGTGTTATTTGAACATGGTGTATTGAACTCTTCTAATTATGTGACATGCATATTGTGGGCTGATATGAACCAGCTATATTTGTTTAATTAGCATTGTGCCAGGAGTAATGAAAGCTATGAATCATAGGTTAAGTATATGTGTACATATTTAACCACAGCAGTGCGAACAGAATTACACCAGTGTTTTCACAGTAATACCTTTTACATGGGTTGGTGCCGACAAGAGTTAGTGAGAAAAGAAAAACTTTCTCCCTGGATACTATATCCTGCTATATGTGTAGTCTAAGTTAGCTTGTGTGTGAAGCTTCAGCTAAAGGCAATGATATACTTGAAATGAAAAAAAGGTAACTGGCTTTTATGTGGAAATTTTCACTGGTGTCCTTGTTTAATACTGTAAAGCTGCTGGTTTTAAAATAATCTACTGTATTCACCTTATTCTTCACCTACGAGTGGGCGCAGCCATTTGATACTTTTTGGCTAGAGACTTCCGGTCTCATTCACTTCCATTCATTTTTAGACATTAAAAACGGCTCGTTCTGCTGCTTGATGCTGCAAACTGATATTTTCTTATTATATTATTCTACTTTGTCTGTATAGTCATGCAAACACTTGTTTGTAGAGCAACTAGTTTGACCGTTTTCTACCGTTTAGTGTTCCTAGTCATTTCTCCCATAGGCGACTGAAT
>CAIGQV010019356.1:23079943-23096180 GCA_903798115.1 Danio jaintianensis | reverse complement strand
AATTTTCTGCGTTTCTGTGTGGAGTTTGCATGTTCTCCCTGTGTTCGTGTGGGTTTCCTCCGGGTGCTCTGGTTTCCCCCACAAGTCCAAAGACATGTGGTACAGGTGAATTGGGTAGGCTAAAATTGTCCGTAGTGTATGAGTGTGTATGGATGTTTCCCGGTGATGGGTTGCAGCTGGAAGGGCATCCGCTGCGTAAAACATATGCTGGATAAGTTGGCGGTTCATTCCGCTGTGGCGACCCCAGATTAATAAAGGGACTAAGCCGAAAAGAAAATGAATGAATGAATGAATGAAGTTGATTTTAATTGAAAAAAAAAAAATCACTCAACTTCGGCTTACTCAGCTTCATCAGGGGTCACCACAGCGGAATGAACCGTCAATTACTCTGGCATATGTTTTACTGGTGGATGCCCTTCTTGCCGCAACCCAGCCCTGAGAGTACAACCCTCGGGAAACACCCATACACTCCCATTAACACACACACTCACACATACACTACGGCCAATTTAGTTTATCCAATTGACCTATACCGCATGTCTTTGGACTGTGGGATAAATCGGAGCACCCAGAGGAAACCGACACAGACACGAGGAGACTATGCAAACTCCACACAGAAAGGCCTCCTGATCCAGCCGGGATCAAACCATCAACCTTCTTGCTTTGAGGCGACTGTGCTAACCCCTTAACCAACAAACTGCGTTTAGTGGCTCAAAATCACACTCATTCAAGATGAACAACTTTATTCATAAAATAAACACAAAAACAAACACAAAGACAAAAGCATTCTTTTTACACTCGAGACTTGTTAACCACCATCGCATTCCATTCTTGTCGCCTTTTACAAGTTGACCAATCACAGATCTTATGCTCTGCATTATCACAACATGTAGTTACATTATTTTGAGAGGAGCATATCAGGGTCAGCATCAAGGTATAGTGTGGCTGTGTGAAGGCTAAGCCTATTGTGCTCATTTTATGCAGAAGAATCATTGGCCTTTAAGAAGGTTGCAATCAAGTGCTCACAGAAGATATCAGTTTTAGCTGTATTTTGAATATTGGGAATTTATGATGGGGTTTGGAAGAAAGGAGCAATATTTAATAAATGAAAAGGTTCTGGAACATGTTTTTATCTATCTCTATTATGGTACCATAACTTCTGGACTTGACGCGAACAGGATGTAGACTCGTAACATCGAGTGGAATTAGGAGCATGCATGTCTATTCCGTATGTAAGCGTGGAAGTCTTGAACTTGCGAGCTGCAATCTGTAGCCATTAGACAGAGAGAGAGATGGTCACTTGTCACTAATTAGTGCTGTACTGTAATAACAGCTTTTTCCACAACCACACACAACAACCACAGCTACTAAAATAAAAATTTACTCTTGATTGATGACTTCTACCTTCTCTCTGAGCATTTGTGTATTCTGGAACGTTTGTATTAGCAATGAATTATGGGGCTTAGCGATGGAATAAAGTTGGCGAACGAGGAAAAGAAAAGGATAAACTGGAACTTGTGTAATTAAGATTCAATACAGTGGCCTGGATAGTTTTGTTTTGTTCTAATTACCGAATCCTCACTATGAGATGTAGTGAATTTGATTATAAGTGTAGTGCATTAGCAACCAACGCTGTGCAAATTCATTAATTGTGAACTGAAAGCATAACAGGTGCACCTGGTAAAGAAAAACGGCAGCTGGATTAAAAATAACAATGAAACGGATGGAGAAAAGGTGTTACCTTCCCTATTAGTGTCTTTAGTAACATTGCTTGCACAAATATAGAGATGCATTGAAATGCTGAAGTCACAGCGCTTATGTACAGGAGGCTTGCGTTAATGAGTCATTGTAGGGCTATATTATGTTTAATTAGCTTCTTTATATAATGAGGTGTTCATTTCTAATGAAGGGAATTTGCTGTGAGTGGCACATCTGCAAGAATAACTCATGCAATCAGCAATGCTTGGACCCATGCAACTGCAAATGAGACTCGCTTAGGCTGAAATGAATTACATCTCTGCGCTTTCTCAGAAACTCCATTAATTAGCTCTCCTGACATCAAGGTCTTTTTCTTAATTTCATGTACCATTAGCATAATAAACACAATATGAGTTAGCACAATGCGATCGGTTTAATGGATGCTATTTATTTTACTCTATTATTTAAAGGTCTGGTAATAGGAGAAAGAGACATAAATTTAGTCATACGGCCCCTTTATGAGGAATTCCCCTCAGAGCCTTGTACCATCACAGATGTTCGTTAAAGCTCGGTCACATACATTTGGCCGGTGTTTGTCGACTTCATTAATTTGCGCAGCGGAAAAGGCTGTAATTTCAGACCGTATTGGGCAGCGTAACCCTACTTCTGACTGGCTTTCACATTCATTACAAATAGACATTTGTTCCCACCAGTGCAATATTGTTGGCCTAATGTTTGTATGCCTAATGTTTCGGTTGTAAAAAGGGGATGGGTCAATGATGTGATATTATTTTGTTTGGTCTGATCAATTAGTGTATTAGAAAATACATTAAAATGCAATATACACAAACAATGACTTATACCTCTTTAGTGATTAGAATGTTGTGTGTGTGCTGTTTTTTCCTTTACCATTTCTGAATTAATTGTGGATCCAAGTTGAAAAACGAAAACATACGGTATTTTTTGCTTTTGCAAGTTATTTTCAGAAGCATGCAACAACAACAAAAAAATTAAGAATGAATCAATAAATACAAAAATAAATTACAATTGTTTTAAATTATTATTATTTTTTACAGAAAAGCATGCCTAGTTGTGTTCTTAAATTGAATTCTGTTTCTCACAAAAAATGCATTTCTACTTAATAAAGAAATAGCATCATTAGTAATACAAAATACAATGACACCAAAAACATATTTAAAAAAACCTAAATATCATTGTGGTGTTTTATATATATCAATCATTGTTGGTTGCATTGCTAAATTTGCATTGTGTTGTTCAGTGCAAAATCTATGTAAATATAAAATTTAGTTGTACTGGAATTTTCTTTAAGATCATTTTTCAAATTCTTTGTTTTTTTTGTCACAGTGCAGTGTAGACATGTTAGCTTACATGATAAAAGTCATGGTAGATAATTGTGCTCCACCTAACCTCTTTCATTCCATCCTCCTTTCTTCTTTTCCCACCTTCATTAAAACAATACAGGATATTTAATTCCTTGCAGTGAATTAGTAGTGACCTTCTAAAGGGCTGAGGTGGAGGTGAGCCATGATTAGAGTTATAGTGGAGGACAGGTACATCATTATCTCATTGAGTCTTCTGCACCGGCTGCTTGCACAAGCGTCTTCCAGCTCCGTCTGCACGGCTGTTCAGCACTTACTCTCCTCTTAGGACCCAGGACAGACTTAATCATCAGTATTCCACCAGCGAGAACTGCCCTCCAGTTCTCTTCCCGTCTATTAGAGATCCGGCTTCTGCCCCATGGTAATGTACTAGTCCTCACTAGACTCCTACTGTAAATGAACTGCCCTAATGTGGAGGAGGACTCACCAGCTCCATGTAGAAAATGGAATAAATTAGGCCAGGTGAGGACAAGACACAACTTGTATTTATAGAATACTTTATGATTTCCAATTTGGTCTGGCAGTTTGTTCTATGCAGCTCCTCATTGCCATTCGGGGATTATTAGTAGACAGTGTGTCGTTGCGTTTTACATAGTCAGGCAAAGACAAGCCGAGAGTTAAGGGTATGGTGGAGCGCTAATGGGAGTCTATACGCTCTCAACTAGCCAACTTTCTTTATGAATGATGTATGTCAGACTGGAAATATTTCAAGTGTTACCTTTGTTACCGGGAACAGTGCTTCACCCAACTTCACAATGCATAAAATAGTTTTCTGTCCAGTTATTTTAGATAGAAAAATAGGCAATGTGTGCACATAGGCACTTTAAGGGATAGTTCACATAAAAATGAAAATTCCCTGTTGATTTTCTAACCCTCAAGTTGGTGGCCTTCTTTCTTCATTAGGACAGTAAAAAAAAATCATAGCTGAAACCGATGTATTTTGGGATACATATAATGGAAGTCAGTGGGTGCCAATACTTTGACATTGAAAAAAAAAAAAAAAACATATACATGCATTGAAATTGTAATCCGTGGCTCCTGATGAAGCACTCAAGACCTATGAAACAATCTCTTGATGCAACAAACTATACATTAGGTACAACTCTACTATCTATTAGGTGGCGCGGTGGCGCCTCACAGCAAGAAGGTCGCTGGTTCGAGCTTCGGCTGGGTCAGTTGGCATTTCTGTGTGGAGTTTGCATGTTCTCCCGTGTTGGCGTGGGTTTCCTCAGGGTGCTCCAGTTTCCCCCACAAGTCCAAAGACATGCACTATAGGTGAGTTGGGTAAGCTAAATTGTCCGTAGTGTATGTGAATGGGAGTGTATGGGTGTTTCCCAGTGATGGGTTGCAGCTGGAAGGGCACTCGCTGCGTAAAACATATGCTGGATAAGTTGGTGGTTCATTCCACTGTGGCGACCCCAGATTAATAAAGGGGACTAAGCCGAAAAGAAAATGAATGAATTACCTATTGTTCATAGCATGGGCAAACAACTCTTAGCATGTACACTAAAGTGTGCACTATTAGCTTCTTGTTGCATAATGATGTGCGAGTGCAAAATCACACATGAACTGATGCACTTGTGTTTGTTTACCACTAGCGTTGGTAAGATTACTGAAAAATCATACCCAAGTAAGAGTACCATTACTTGACAAAAAATAAAGTGCAGGTAGAGCTAAAGTATCTGTTCTAAATGCTAAGAATGAGTAAGAAGTAGCCCTTCTAAAATTACTCGAGAAGTAAGTAGTGAGTATTTCACTGTGAAAATTATTCCACCTTCAAATTAAGTGTACATGCTCAGAGCCATTTGTTTGTTTTGCTTTTAATATAAAGAGAAATGCTAAATTAAGCCCAGTGGCTCCTTGTGATTCATGGATGTTTATCAGGGGTGCGTTTCCCAAACAACAACATAACTCGCGGCTGAACTATCATAGTACAATGCATCGTTTGGGAAAAGAACGATGTAGTGATTTGTGTTTCCCAAAACTGCTTGAACCACGTTAGTTACAACGTAAAACATCCATAATGACGTTCTAAACAGGGTGGAGTAACAACTTCTTTAGAGAAAAAACCCATAATTTTTTGGGCAAATTATATTGTTTTACACGCACTTAAAAAAATACAATATCATAGTTTTGGTAAAATCATTTTCCATATTAATTGAAATATATGTAAACAGCACATATAGAGCCTATGTTTCCTTTACAAATATTATTGAGAATATTCCATATTCTATTCTAAAACATAAAACCACTAAGCTAACAAATTATTCTAATCTCATATATAAATCATATAAATCGTTAATGGTTGTAATTTACAGTATAGGCCATTTATTAAGAAATTAAAAAACAACAACATTTGCTTTCCTGGCTATAACAGTACATTCAGCATGCAACCCTTGATGGAGCTGACAAATATCATGTGATTTCAGGACCATTTCCAGCGGTTAGCTCCAAATCTCTGTTTTAAAAAAAATAATTTGAAAGCAAATTACACCTAAAAGAGATGACTTTAATGTTTTTTTTTTTTTTAAATCATTCCAAGTTTAAATGTTGAAACGTTCGAAAGGAATAGGGCATAGGGGGATACCTGGGAATAGAACACAACCAGGAACTATGCTTCTAACTACAGCTCTAGAGGTGTAGTTGCAAGTGTACAAGTTTAGCGATGCAGTTTGTGAATGTTCACTGGAACGATGGATTTGGGAAACGCCAAATCAACGAACTATGTTTGTAACGATGGAACCTGTGACCTTAGTTGGCTAACGATGGTTTTTCAGAAATGCACCCGTTTAGTTGTGCTTTACAAATTGCATAATGAGGTCTTGATCTTCAATTTTGTTGAAAAGTTCAACAAAATGACTTGTATGTACTTTGTCTGAGTTGGTCATGCAAATTACGAAACAAACAGGTAATCAGTATGTATTTGTTATTGTTCAGATTTATTTTTTCTAATATTCTTTCTAAGTACTAAAAATGTCAATAAAAAGTCAACTTGTTATACTGCAAAGATCAATTTAGAACATGCAAAGAAATGCTTTTTATGTGTAAATATATTGCATAATATATTTTTATTTGACCCAATAATGTTTTAATTTGTCCATTTTAGCTTAATCTAGCCATATGTAAAAAATGTATCTCTCTAAATTACTACATATTACAATATGTACAATTATCTACATTATCTGTATGATTAAAAATGTTTTGATATTCCATATTTGCACAGATGTAAAATAAAATGTAAACGTATTTTGAACAATGAACAATTTCAGTCCTTAAATTCACTAAATAACTTGAACTATGTATTACTTATTTCTTAACTGCTTGTGTATTACTAATAATATTAGTTTTATATTGTTTTATTTCATTTGTATTTTCATTTACTTATAATTTTAACTACATATTTACATTAATCATTATTTGATTATAGACTAGATTTAGTCACGCAAATGTAGATTTGTTAAAGCTGAAAATTACTAACCACAATCTTTCTTATTTAATTATGTCTGATACTTACTCAATATACACTGTTAAGTTTTATGTGTTGAGGCAGATGAGGCAGAAATATTGGCTATTAATGTTTTGATTATAGCCAAGTTTAATTTACACAAATGTAAATTTGTTAAATCTGCACTAAACTTTGTAAAATTAAAAGTCTTTTAAGGTTGAATCCAATAAAACTGTCAAAATTGTTTGCAATATATATTTATAAACCTTCCTTAAAAAAAGTTTTGCATGTATTTTGTGTTTTTGGTATTCATGGGTATAGTTGAGCGCTAATGGGAATCTAATCGCTCTGATCAAGCATTTTCCATCCAGTAATTTTAGCTAGAAAAAAAGAGAGTTTTTGCCCCACATATTCCAGGAATGTCAGCACAGAGGGATGAATAATAGATTATGTCCTGTCCTGAGCTCTTATCAGTTTGCTCTAAATGTTTGCGTCCATCTTGGCCTCCAGATTTTGTCCCGTTTCCTGTGACACAAAGCCTTTTTGACCAGAATCAATTATCTGTGGCTAGCTGGGGTGCTGTCTCATTAGGGGCAGGTTGGGTTTCCCCGAAGCTCTGCTGGTCATCCAGTGGCGCCACGCGCACATGGCTGATGACTGGAGATCGATTGGCCTGTAACCTGAATGCTGTTTGTTTTGGTGTACCGTTTGCCATGCTCACAATGGCTCATGCTTTGCAGAAAGCTCGCGTACAGCTCACATGGGAAAGAAAGTCACACGGCATCATAATGGATGCCAATGGGCTTTCCGGCTGACATTTGAAAATTACAATACCATGTCCTGTCTTTGAGAATAAAATGCTGGAATAAAATGCCACAAGCTGATTAAGATTTGATAAAGCAACTAGTCAGATGTTTTTATTTGGTTAATTGAACTATTTGTTTAAACTATGTGTAGGATTACAGTCCATACTGAAGCTATTACCAAATAAATTACTAAATATAAATTATTTTTGTAATATAGCCTAAAATTGTGTATGAGTTACTAGACCACCTGAGAAGGTGCATACCTTACTTTGCCTGGTAAGTGAGAGAGTGAAATTGTTGTTTTTGAAAGTGCAAAGACAAGTCTGAAGTTATGTTTTTGTTTGCGGAAAGCTATGTTTTTTGTTTTCAGAAAGTTGCTTGGCAACAGAGGCAGGCAAAGGCACTGTAACAAACAGCGGACAAATGTATGTGGCCAGTTCGGCCATTCATTCAATGTAGAACTACTGTTCAAATGAAATATACACAAATTTAGGAAAAGTCAGGGTAGTTATATGGGTTTTATTTATACAAAGTTATCAAATCACAAAAATTAAATTGACCGTTCAAAAGAGCTTACAAGTAATAAATGCTATCATTATAGGGATGGGCAACACCAATTATTTTCTTTCCGATCCGATACCAAGTATTTCAAAACAAGTATCATCAATATTGATACTGATACTTCAGTTAAATATTTTTTTAGTGATTTTATGTTTGTAAACACCTTCAGTATTATTATCAAATAAAACAGACATAATTTATTTTTAAATTTATTAAAAAAATTTTTTTGCACAAACCTTGTTTAATAATAATAAAAAAATAAATAATCTACATTACTTCCTTTTAGCATTTTTTTAAATGAAAAATTACTCTCCTTTTGAGCCTGTTTTTCTTTGAATGATCAGTGGCGTACTGTTTTGTGACAAGTGTCACACGAAGCCTCTTATATTAACTGGAGTAAAATAACTCCAGATTATGCTTCTTTTTCGTTTAGTCATGATGACTGCAGCCCTTCGCTGGGTGTGTGTGCTCTGTGTGTGCTTTGAAAGTGTGTTTCTGTGAGCAAACACTGACCCATTAATGGAGATACAGTGGAAGAATATTATAGTTCTATAATATTATACTGTTATTAAGATTTTAAAATCAGAGATCACTCATTAAGAAAAAAAAACAAAGAAAAGATCAGTACTTCTATTTAAGCCATTTGCCATTATTGAAAATATCGATACTTCAGGATCGATCTGCCCATGCCTGTCACTTGGCTGTTTGCCTTTTTTATTCATTCATTCATTCATTCATTTTCTTTTCGGCATAGTCCCTTTATTTATCTGGGGTCGCGACAGCGGAATGAACCGCCAACTTATCCAGCATATGTTTTATGCAGCGGATGCCCTTCCAGCTGCAACCCATCACTGGGAAACATCCATACACACTCATTCACACTCATACACTACGGACAATTTAGCCAATTCACCTGTACCACATGTCTTTGGACTTGTGGGGGAAACCGGAGCACCAGGAGGAAACCCACGCCAACACAGGGAGAACATGCAAACTCCACACAGAAATGCCAACTGGCCCAGCCGAGGCTCGAACCAGCGACCTTCTTGCTGTGAGGCGATCGTGCTACCCACTGCGCCACCGTGACGCCCTGCCTTTTTTATTTTCCAGGAAAATATTTTGTAAGAATATCATGTTTAAATAAGATCCTAGTTTACAAACGTCTAGAAATTAAATGATATAATTGGCACTGTGCAGTAAATCTGGAATAATGTCAGTAGCTATGTTTTGATTAGTTTAGTGTAGTCCAGTGAAACCTCCCTTTCTTTTGTTCTTTTAAGTGGAGTAAGAAGTTTGGAGGCTGTTGATCTGCATCAGTGAGAAAAACCTGTAAACTTGTGGTTTTGAAATGAATCCTGGCTAGCATAAATTTAGTGAGTGCTATGAAGAAATGTTGGACTGATCCTGTATTCTCAGGGGGAGCCCAAACTACTTTTTTTTCTTCTTGGATTTTATGAACTCCACAATGAAGAAATCAGTTCACAGTAAACAAATTGGGCAGTGGGAGGAAATGAAAATGCATTAACTGTAAGTATCTGGTCCAAAATGTTCCATCCAACATTCTTTGCCTTGTGAGCACGTCAACTCCCTTTCCACTTTTGTTTTCTTTATTTACTTTAAAAGGAATACATTACAGTATATGACAGCTTAAATTATACACTATAATTCAAAGATGAATGTGGAATTTGTCATTTACTGTACAGTAATGGTCAATAGTCTTTACTGCCTTTAGACTTGAATAACATTTGAGCATTTAAACTCTGAAACTTAAATATATGTGACAGCGCAACACTCGATAAAGTTTATCATTACATGTTCAAACAAGTTTTTGTTTTTTGTTTCTATTTCCGTGACATCGCTGCAACCATTTACTACTATGGCAATTATAACCTCAGGTACAGATTATGTGCTTTATTCACTGTTAAATGCTACCAATGTAAGTTTGATCACCATTATAAGTGACATTTATAGCCATACTACTGAAAGAAGCAGCAGATAGTTCATCTCAGATTTTGAAAATAAAATAAATAGCAAGTTTGAAAATGTGACTGTGATATGATAAAAATGTATTAGTAAGACTATAACTTTAGATTGTAAGTTAGATTATATTACTCTAGATTATAAATTAGGACATGGTGTGAGGGATGAATTACCCATCAATTTGTGAGATATTCCTTAATTAATATTTTCAATTAACTGGTTTTAATTCACTTGATAGTCAGATTTGATCTCCCTTAAAACTGGAACGTAGATCTACAAACTTATAATAATTCCCCAAATTCCTAAATTTCTTTTAGCGTAGAGTCAGTTTGCCAGTGGCTAAGGAAGACTTTTGCTCATTACTAACAGGCTTCCTCTGGTTTGTGTTTGAGTGTATGAGGCCTCTATGGACTCTAAGGAGCACAGGAGGATTCCCCAGTGGGCCATTTGTCTGAAACTGCACATTCAGGTTCATGAGCTGTACAACTGACCCAATATGTAACTGCAGTCAAATTAACCATGGGGTGGTTAAGTTAGTTAGTTGCCATGTTTATTAAGATCTATTTGTTGTTTACACACACAATTGAATTAGTAATGCTAATTAGAAGTTTAAATATCTGCAAACATCTGGAATAATTTTAGATCCACTTTATTTAGAATTTAATTTACTGTGAATTGCAAAATATTAATGTGTAAGGTTTAGAATATAATCAGTTTGTTCACTTTTGGAATGTATTGTGGGGCGGCATGGTGGCTCAGCGGGTAGCACTGTCGCCTCACAGCAAGAACGTCGCTGGTTCGAGTCCCAGCTGGGCCAGTTGGCATTTCTGTATGGAGTTTGCATGTTCCCCCCATGTTCGCGTGGGTTTCCTCCCGGTGCTCCGGTTTCCCCCACAGTCCAAAGACATTCTCTATAGGTGAATTGAGGACAATTGAATAAACTAAATCGGCCGTAGTGTATGAGTGCATGTGTGAATGCGAGAGTATATGGGTGTTTCCCAGTACTGGGTTGTGGCTGGAAGGGCATGCTGGAACAGCTGGCGGTTCATCCCGCTGTGGCGAATGTATATATATATATATATAATTATTTTCCTTCGGCTTAGTCCCTTTATTCATCAGGGGTCGCAACAGTGGAACGAACCGGCAACTTATCCAACATATTTTTTACACAGCGGATGCCCTTCCAGCTGCAACCCAGTACTGGGAAACACCCACACACTCTCACAAGCACCCACATACACTACGGCCAATTTAGTTTATTCAGTTCACCTATACCACATGTCTTTGGACTGTGGGGGAAACCGGAGCACCTGGAGGAAACCCATGCACGGGGGGGACATGCAAACTCCACACAGAAATGCCAACTGACCCAGCCGGGACTCGAACCAGTGACCTTCTTGCTGTGAGGTGACAGTGCTAACCACTGAGCCATCTATATATATATATGCATGATAGTTATATAAAGTGTATAAGTGCATAAATATATGTGCAAATATGTCTCATTTTTGACATAAAAAGGTTATTAAGCCACACATAATTTCATATGCATTGATTTTTGTTTGTGATTTCTTAAAAATAATTTTGTAGTGTTTATAAATGTCTGTTTGAGACTTCTACAATTTAAGAATGTAAAACCACTATAATCTTACTGTCATGTTTATGTACAAAAAAGGTTACCGCCAATTCTGATGAAATTACAGTAAAGCCATGGAGATATAGCATTTATTTTATTACCCTTCAATTTTGTCATTATATCATAAAAAACAACTGCACAGTATGTTGCAACCTGGATAGCTACTTGCTATTCATTCATATGGATCCAGTGCCGTCTGTAACCTTCCTAGCTCACAGTGAATGTCGCAAACTTTCCTCTCCCTCCTTCTGCCTGTTATGTCACAGCCAATGAAGCCACTCGTCTAAACAAGTGATGCAAAGCGACACGAACAACACACCCGTCAACCGCCAAGATTTCAGACCGGCAGCCCACAGTGGAACCGAGTCCCATAAACTTCCCTTAGCAAATCCGCAATTATTAGTACCTGGCCACAACATATCTTTGCGGTGGACAGACGGGACCGTGTACTTTGCTATTACTCATAGCCATCTCCGATATCGTTTGGACAAAGCAAAATAGAGAGCCTGCAGATCAATGCAGGCCTCCGCAAACACCATTAGTACAAAACAGCAGATGATCAGTTTACTGAAGAAAAAACATTGTGCGGCATCCCTGCACTCAGCATCCCTTTACTGGAAACAATTGATGCCTTGTTGCAGTGAAATTAATCCTCCGAATTCATTAGCCGAATCAGATATTCAATCGACGCGACCCAAAATAATTATGTGGCGGAAAACGAATGACAAACGTCTCCTCAGCCTAAGCTTTCCTTTCGCTAGACAAGACTAGCTTATTTCAAACGTGGAAAATATGATACTGGCCAAGCTCATCATAATAACAAAACACCCGCCACATCTGAATCTAATTTATCTCTCATTTTAGATTTGTCAGTGTCTTCTTTTCTCTCCAAGGCTCCAGAGAGAGGAAATGAGACGTGAAAGGTGCCAGCGTGATTGGCTGTTTGGGTATCTGTCTGCGCTTTTGCCATCTACAGAGCAGTTATTAATCCCTCAACGATATTCTCGTATGCTACGCTTACTAATTGGGAGGTGAGAGAGAGCGAACGAGTGAAATCTTGAACTGCAGATTGTAGATATTCACTTTCTGCACAAAAATATCGAGTTGCTTTCTCTCCAAACATGATCGACATGTTGGGACTCGGGTCTGTTGTGAAGATGAAGCTCTCCACACATGATCGACACAGTGAAACTCAAGTCTCTCTCGCTGAAAATATGATCCAGAGGGTAAATTGTCAACAATTAAACAACAGGCCTCAATGGAGAGTGTGAGAAGCGATTTCCTATTTTCAGTTTCCTCCACTAACAAAATGATGTGCTATTTTTCTCATTTTGTTCACCAAAAGAGAACACACGCTTTTTATTTGTCTTTTTCATGGGTAACAGATGCTATATGCATTGATTTTTTTTTTCTTCTTACAGCTGTTAAATTTTATGTGTGATATTAATGTGTAATAATAATTATTTATGATCACACAGGTGAGAATTAATAATATTAACCACAAATATCTACTGGAACACATGTCTATATTATAGAATGCTTTGACTGACTTATATTTTGCCTCCTTTTTGCTCACTGGACTTAGTAAAGCAATACTCTCTATATCTCAAACTGTATATTTATATGCTTACTAATTAGGAGGTGAGAGAGAGCGAACGAGTGAAATCTCAAACTGCACCCCATAGATGTTCACTTTCTGCACAAATATATCGAGCTGCTTTCTTTCCAAGCATGATTGACATGTTGGGACTCTGGTCTGTTGTGAAGATGAAGCTCTCCACACATGATCGACACAGTGAAACCCAAATCCCTCTGGCTGAAAAAATTATCCAGAGGGTAAATTGCCAACAATTAAACAACAGGCCTCTATGGAGATGGTAAGAAGCGAACATGCAGATCCTGCGCACTGTCTGAATAAAGTGTGGCCCAAATGCATCTAATTAATGGGCTTCTTATGAAGCATGTCCAAAAAACACCTCTTTAAAATGTGCATTATTTTAGGCAACATAAATTGGCTAGAACTTACTCCACCAGCTTGCCAGAATGAGCACTGTACAGTCAATTAGTTTAAAATACACCACTCCGAAATAGGTTTGCGTGAACTTTCGAGAAAATAAATGACACTGCAGTTATCCCAGACAGCCACCCGAAATATGAGGAGATGTACGGCAAATCCTCTTTGGGGATGAAGGTGATGCAATGACTGATGCAATCGCAAATATTCCCCAGCCATATTCGCATGGCGATTAATGTCTTTTTAAACCAGACTCGCTTCCCATTCAAATCAGTGGCGTGCTGGAAAGCCTTGGAATCATCAGACAGTTTTGGGCATAATGCATTCTGATGAAAGAGAGGCATGTCTGGTCTGTATCTGTCGTATCGGATGGTAGATTGTAAATGAACCCAGCTGACATGTGGTGTTATGAAATGAGGTTATTTATCGCACATCCTTTATCGTGTGCCAGCCGCATCCCACACTAAGCCACGGCACAGCTGTTCTTCGCCATTTCACGCCTTTTTGCTAATTGCACAAGCACACTAATGATGACCTATTTCCATGGGTAATTTTAATCCCATGGAAACAATGTGTGGCCTCGTAATATTATCAGGAAATGAGAGAGTATTCACAAAAAGCGGTTCATTAGAAAAGCCCTCGCAGTATTATCTTCTCAAATAATTGTTCATGTTTAGTTGTTCGCTAATGTTGCTGTTCTAAATGTGTGCTCTAGCTCTCTTAGTTCCCAAATGATCTGAATGTGACCCTGACCTACGAGAGGAAATGAGATTGTTCCCCTCTTGTTTCTGTAGATCAGAGTGTGTTGAGAAAGATCAATGGTCATCAGCCTTCCATAATGAGCTAGATGATGTGACACAGATGGTGGTCAATTTCTATTTACTGATTATTTTGGACCCCCACTTTCCCCTTTCTCTCTATGGCACAACTGTTAATCAGGAATGGCTTAGACAATGCTTCTTTAAAGCATGAACACAGAGCACATAAATATACAGCAGGGCACTACTGTATGAACATCATGCCATTTTACGTACCAACTCAGATTGTTTTTCTCAAGGAGTGCACCTTAAAGCGTTAAAACAAAGATGCCTTGTGTTATAAACCAAAGTAGTGATTGGCAGATGATGTAACGTGTTCCGCCATCAGATGGCAACAGAGAGCGTATAATAATCAATCCTTCAGTTTCTAATGGAGCAAAAAGAACAAGTAAGTCACACTCTAAGTTGATCTCTCTCTTTTGTATTTATTATTGCTGTATTTATACTATAGTAATCTAGTAGCATCTGAGGTGGTAGAATATGGTTTAGCTATAGATTACAAGTTTTATTTGGTGCCTTGAAGGGATATTACACCCAAAAAATGAACATTGGGTCATAACTGACTTTCTTTTCTTATGTGTAAAATACAACAAAATAAGATATTTTGAAGAATGTTGTTGTCTAAACTGTTTCCGCTCTCCTCAAAAAAAGCAATTGGAATCAACTATTTAGTTAGCAGCATTCT
This sequence comes from Danio jaintianensis, assembly GCA_903798115.1. NCBI lineage: Eukaryota > Metazoa > Chordata > Actinopteri > Cypriniformes > Danionidae > Danio > Danio jaintianensis. The sequence goes on along the minus strand of CAIGQV010019356.1, from coordinate 23,081,140 downwards.
TTACAATACCTTCTTTTGATTTCTGAAGAAGAAGAAGAAAAAAAGAGTTTTACAGGCTTGGATGACACGAGTGCTGTGTAAATATGAAAACTTAGGCCACTAACATGAAGTGAATGCCAACTTTTAAAACCTGAGCCATAAAACACACGCCAACTGTTTATTATTTTACCAAAGCCCATAATTTGTGGAACAAAACTCAACACGTTTCCACCCAAACTTTCCACGTCACATGACATCATGTCCAGTGTGAGGTCAGGGGCCATAAATATTTCATCGTGGTTGTTTGGGCCCGGTGACAGATCCATGAGGCCACAGCTCGCCTCAGCGCCTGAATTAAAGATGTGTTCTGTTCAAACGCTGCGACGGCTTCAGATTAGCCACAAACAGTAATCTGTCACTTAGCTGCAGCCTGGCTGGCCGTTTGAACTGATGTAAACTGGCCCTGTCTTGATGCTCCACCGGCCAGTGTAATGGGGATTCATTGATCCACTGGTCTCTCGCTGATTGAGTTAGATAATTAAAAAGCCTTGTATCTGTTCCATTAAGGATTGTTTGTGTAGCTCCTTTATGTGCCTTGTGCTTATTCCTCTGTTGGAAAGCAAAAGCTTTGAGGATCCTGTGAGCCTTCGCTCTCTCTCTCTCTCCCTCTCTCTCTCTCTCTCTCTCTCTCTCTCTCTCTCTCTCTCTCTCTCTCGTGTCCCTTTCTCTCTCTTTTCAAGCAATTATTACATTATTTTGCTTTTAAAGGAGAATGATTTGTTGATTTGCTTTAAATGTACTTCTAACAATATCCATGTTTCAAGGTAAGCAAAATAGAAAGAACTCATTGTTATATTGAATAAGTTTGCTAAAACAATATAATATCCAATAATCACAGAAGTACAAGAAAACAAATACAAAGGCCTTGAAAGATCAGATGGATTCTGGGCATCAGAATGAAGAGGCAGTTTAAGGATGAGATTTCTTGAATGTGGGAATATGAGCGTGTGGGCTAAAAGAGGCACTTGTTTAATTAAACTGTGCTGTTTTATAACAAAAAGCAATGTTGTCACTTCCAGTGTAACAACTTGTTAGTTATATATCATGGGATATTTGCAATAATTGCAAAAAAATGTGCAATAAATATTAAATCAATCAATCAATCAATCAATCAATCAATCAATCAATCAATCAATCAATCAATCAATCAATCAATCA
>CAIGQV010019356.1:23064228-23079933 GCA_903798115.1 Danio jaintianensis | reverse complement strand
TCAATCAATCAATCAATCAATCAATCAATCAATCAATCAATCAATCACACATACATAAATGGTAACAGTTTTTTTTGTGGAGACCAATTATTACTTTTATTTAGTTGCATATACCTTGCATTTTGGTAGTTTATTAATACTTATAAAACACATATTAATGATTATTCTGCATTGCTACAATCTATGCATTACTACACCCTTTTTCTTATCCCAAACCTAAACCCAACTTGCTAGTAGTTTATGGTGAATATGTGTTTTTCATACTAAAATGTTACAAATTAATGAATGAATGAACGAACGGACAAACTAGCTTTAATTAAATGTAATTAGATGAAATTAATTTTTTTTGTTGTTCATCACAGTTCAATTCATCCCACAATTAAAATTACTCATCCTTTTGTTTTTCTAAAACTAAAGTAATTACCCACCTAATTTTTAAGTGGACTGCTAAAGTCTTATGTGGCTGTTTTTACATATTATACAAACAATCATAGAGCAATAAGAAAATGACATTGAAAATATTTGCTTTATTTAAACAATTTGCTTATAAAAGCAATTTTAAAGAAAAACGAAGAAAGGTTAGCAAATTCCAGAGATGTAGATTTCTCTTTGCCAGATTTTCCTTTCCCCCAAAGTCTCTCTAATAATTTCTTTGTCTTCTCAGTCTATTAATAAAACCAGTGTGCTGGTATTTTTTTGAACAGGACACAAAGTATACTATTAATATTAGTCAAGAGACACACACAATTTCCTTTAAAACTACACTACAATCTTGAAGTAATAATACTTCATTGAACTCATATTTAGCCTAACTAAAAACAAAAAAAAAAACATAATTTAATATATGAGTCACTTACTGAACACATACTAGATATTTCTGGATCTAGGTGATTGCCAGTAATTCATAATAAATGACAGGATCATATATAATCTTATTAATTGGCATCAATGATTCCATGAAGAACATTAAAATCTATGGAATCTTTTCATTCTACAAAAGGTTTGGTCACACTTTATTTTAGGTTCAATTCTCACTCTAAACAAACCATTAACTATATGACTTTTGCTTTAATAAACTCCTAATTCCCTGCTTATTAATAGTTAGGTAATAGTGATAATTGGTCCCTATATTAAAGTGTTTGTTCATCACACAAAGCAACCTGGTTTTTTAAAGAACAGTAAAATTGGTTCTTCTGTGGCATCACAGTAAGAAACATTATTTAGAACCTATAGCTTTCTCCATGTATGATGGGGCCTTCCTAAATGTAAAAGATTCATTGAGTGACCCTGCACTAGAGATACGTGTTTTGAAGCCACTGATCAAACCAGATGATCAGGGTGGGGCAACTTAGCATTTCTACTGCTAGATACTGGATTTTTATATTTCTCAGTCTGCTTGTCCTCTGCTGTCACCGTTAGCCGTGTGGACCCTTCCTCCTCCTCCTCCTCCTCCTCGATGGCGGTGATGGCGTCTCTGTCTGCGGCGGGGCTGAAAATAGCAGAGCGGCTCTCATTAACAGATTAGGTGTTGCAAGGAATCCGTGCGGTCAGAGCTCCAAGGCCTGATATTGTTCCTCCAGGATAGCAATTATGGCTGATTGACATGCTGGCACGCGGGGGAGAGGCCGGAAGACAGTTCTGGGATGAAGGACAAAATGCTCTTCCTCATGGGCTCAGACCAGTGCAGTTGTGGCATCTTGGTCCACCATGCCTCACCAATCCAATCAGAGCAATTTGTATCAAACAGTGCAGATGTACAGCAAGTGTGAGGAGGTAGTTTATTTGTCCCTGAAACACACTCGCGCACATATATTCCGCAACACAAACACACTCGCTGAGTTCCTGCAATTTGTTGAGCATGAGGTTCTGCATTAATAATAGATGAACTTTGTGTCATTGTCAGTGGTAGTGGAATGATGAACATGATAGCCTGATGTCAGCTCCTGACTGTATTACTCACTCAGGGCTTGCTGTTTGCAGTTCCAGGAAGCCACAAATTAAACTCTGTCCAGACACTGATAACCTGTGTGTCTCTCCACGTCCCTCACCTCTCTGTCAGGGCGGGATAATGATGCCTTTTACAGTCTCACCTGCATGAGGCAGGATTTTACTTATCAGTGAAAGACTGGAAGAGTCATCATTGTAACAGCTCAGGTCACACTCTGAAACTTGGAAATAACAACTCGAAAATGTTCACGTCCTCGTCTCTGAGAGCGGGAAAGTCTTGTGTTACGTGAATGTAGAGGGCGAACTTACATTTTATGAAAGCATAATTCATAGCGCAAGTATTGCATTAGCATAGCTTTCTGCTTCTACACTCTTGTTACCTGCGACTCTTTCAAGTGCTGAACAAGTCTGATAAATGACATTTCTTCAACAACTTTTGGCCCTTAAGACTGTATTAGGTACACCTTGTCAGTGCCGGGTTGAACCAACTTTTGTTGTTAGAAGTGATTTAATCCTTTGTGGCATATAAATTAAGCAAGGTGCGTTCCTCTGAGATTTTGGTCCTAGCATTACAGATTTGATGCAGATTTTTTGGCTGCACATCCGTGAATCTCGCGTTCCACCACATCCCAAAGGTGCTCTGTTGGACTGAGATCTGGTCACCATGTGATATGTGAAAATCATACCATCATCATATGTTCAAGAATACAGTTAAAAGTCCGAAGTGGAATATTGAGTAGGGAATAGGGCTTTCTTTTTGCTCATCATTCCCCATGTAGCAACTAACAGTAAGAGGGGTGTGGTTACGAATATTGGGAATGAAGCCATCAAACTGATGTCATCAGAGGAGGACCACACAATCACTGACTTTATGGTGATTTAAACTTGGCGAAATGGCATGTTATTGTCATCAAAAGATGGATCTACTGTGGTTATATAGTAGGGTGGCCATGTGTCATTCTAATAAAAAACATAAAAAAAATTGTCCTGTTGGAATTTAATTGTCTTTAAATGTTTCAGCTTTTGCTTATTATCTTCATCATTAATTGTGTGGCTTTTTTCATTATTTTTAACTTTCTCATTAGACCATGTCTTATTGGATGCCACAATTGCTTGGTCATGTATATACACAAACATTGGTTAGTGTGTCTCAATCCCTCAGCACCGAGGCAGCAGCTAAGAGAGAGACATTAGCTTTTACCTGTCAGTGGGTGGCACATGGCTCATGAATAGCATACAAGTAAAAGTGAAATAGTGGATTTTATTCCTTCTTTTAAAAATTTCAACACCACCTCCAACCACCTAACCTGACCATATAAGGGTCAATAACAATTCTCAGATCAGCTGTGGCATTTGGTAACAATACTCAGGTTGTACTCATACCACCAGCAGCCTGAACCATTCATACAAGGCAGAATGGAGTCATGCTTTCATGTTGTTTACATCAAATTCAAAGACCCTAGTATTTGAATGTTGCAGCAGAAATCGAGACTCATCGGACCAGGAAACCTGTTCACCCTATTGTCAAATTTTGATGTGCCTGCATCTGTGAATTGTAGTGTCAAATGTCCTTTAGTGACATGAGTGGCACCGGTGTCTTCTGCTGCTATATGACCTGTTGTAGGTTCAGAGTTGCTTTTTTGTTTACCTGTGTTTTTTTTTTTTTTTGTCTACCTGTCTTCATATCCTGGTATGAATTCAACCAACAAACAATTTCCTTCACAGAACTGCTGCCAAACTGCTATTTTCTTTTTTTTTCAGACTAAACTCTAGAGATGGTTGTGTGAAAAAGTAAAAAGTGAATTTAAAAAAAAAGTGAAAGTGGATTTTTTTCCTTCTTTTCAAAATTTCAGCTCCACATCCAACCCCCCAACCTGACCAAAATGGACCGGAATTGAGAACCACTGGATAAAGGCATGGCTGTATGTCCAAATGTGTCAAATTGCTCCCATGTCACTGGCTGATAAAATATTTATGTTAGCAAACAATGAGTATATTGGTCAATGGTCAATGAGTATATTGTCTATTGCAGGGGTCACCAATCTCAGTCCTGGTTAGGGTTGGAGCTAAACTCTGCAGGACACCGACCCTTCAGGAACAAGTCTGGTGACGCTTGGTCTACTGTAATGCTGTAGCATGTGATTTTAACATGCAAAGGTCTTTTGACACTTGTTGTGCTTTAAGGGAGATGCTACATTCTAAATGAAGCAATCTTTAATTTGCAGAAAAAACAATGCATTTATTTTGCATGAAATAAATATTAGCCAATATTAGCAAATTCTGCGTGTCCTTCACTCCCATGTGCAACTAACCACTGTAGATTTCTATTGAAGTGACTGTTTTATTTACATTAATGTTTATATTTTAATTTATGAAGTGCTACTACTGATAATATCAATAATTATAATAAATACTTTTTCTTTTACAATATTTGTTTATTTGTTTCCAGATTATTTTTTTTAATTGTTTTAACATTAGCTGTTGTTGTCATGGTTGAGAAGAACACTAACTATCTAACAAATTAACTAAACAAACAAACAATGATTGGAATTAAATCATTTGGTGCAGGAATGATGGCACAACTGTGGGATAGATATATTTAAAATTCTATAAATACGACAATTGAGTTGTTTTTTTAACTGCCAATTACTCTGGCATATGTTCTACGCAGTGTATGCCCATCCAGTTGCAACCCAGCACTGAGAGTGCACTAACTCATGAACCCCCAGTGCTGGGAAACACCCATAAACGCTCTCATTCACACACACACTCATGCACTATGGCCAATTTAGTTTATTCAATTCACCTACCGCACCTTTGGACTGTGGGGGAAACTGGAGCACCCGGAGGAAACCCATGCGAACACGGGGAGAACATGCAAACTCAAATCTTGAACATAACATCTTTACATAAATTACCATTGAAAACTAAATAAAAGTAAAAAGTTAAAAAGTAAATTCCGTTTGTTTTCTAAAGAAACACAAACATTTTTATATCTACCAGGATAAAAACATCCAGTTTAACACTGTATATATTTCTGTATATATTTTAGCTTTACCATAGTAATGTAAGAGTGCATTAAGCATATAAAGCAGGCCCGTTGGTCAAACAGTAGGCTTCCTGGCTCGTATGTTTGCACATGCAAACATGAATCCCTTACGGCAGGGAATTATGAATCTCCATGCAATGCTGGAGTGGCAGGTCTCATTTGGTTGTGTGCTTAATTAGTGCCTCAGTCTTTCTTTCCTGTTGTTGCCAGGGTGGCACCTGAGAAAAGCGAGACCTTCATGCCGTAATTATTGCCCCAGCCCTCCCCTTTTGATCAGGGCCGGCTCTCTCTCTCTCTGGGGCTTCACTCCATGGCTGCTAATCAAATAAATGTGCCCTTTAAATGAATGTTGTGTGTGATTCCTCCCCTTGCCCATCCCTAGCTGTTTTAAAAGAGAAACATTGTGAGGTCCCTGTAGTTGCCCTGACTCCATGTCTTTTAAAGCTACATGTTTGATGTTCTTTCCAATTTTTTCTCACTCCCTGCTCTTTTTTCATAGTTTTCAAAGGAAAAAGATACCTCTGAAATTTGAAACATCAAAAAGTCCATCAGCATTAATCAAGGGAATTTTTGATTATTCTAACTCAAAGTCTTCAAATCTTCACTTGCATGTAAAGAACATATTCACTAAGCTGCCTCTAATCAAGAGATGTTCAGAGGGCGGCAAAGCACACCAAAAATGTAAGGTATGTTTTCAGACTTTTATGTATTAATGATATGTATTTCATCATGCCAGCACACAAAACCTTCATCGTCTTCATTAGAACACACAAAACTTTGACATAACACTAAACTTACAAAAGATTCTCATTTAACTTGTTTTTGTGATGGGTAATGTGAATTATTGAAAATAGGATTCATTTGAAATGAAAATTCAACCTGTTTCTCTTATAGATCTCACAGTCAACAATTCATCTGTCCTTCATGTGTAACGGAGGCCACCTAGTAGGAACTATAAATAAACCTTACTTCCTGGTCTCAATATATGGACTTGTGACTAATGTTAGATGCTGCATCCTTTTTATCTTGCCTGCCTCTCATACTGTAGATGACTCCTGCTTAGATTATATTGGTGTCGTGAACCAGATAGTAGTGATATTGTATTGAGACAAATGTATTGAAGACCTTTCAATTTCTTCTAGACCACACTTGTTACAGTCAGACCAGGTTTTCCCCTCTCACAATCGCCCTCACCTGAAGTCTATCAGCCCCACACCTGCTCGTCTTCCCCACTCATCACCCCTGCACTATAAAATCCACAGTCACCCAGCACTCAGTGTCCGGCCTCGTTGCTTCAATGAAGGACTGAATGCTCCATTATAGTCAGTGGTGCATACTATTTCCAAAGTTTGCTCTCCCTGTTCTTTGTGATCTCTTGTGTCTGCGATTTATCCTAGTGTGGATTCCCTCTGGTTCCCTGTCTGGTGTCTATCTGGTCCCCGTGTTTGATCCTCCTCGTTCCTGGTTTCTGGTCTGGTAGTTGTCAAATCTCCGTGTCTGGATATTCTGTGTTCCTAGATCTACCAGAGTGGCAGGCGCCGAAATCTCTTAAATTTCCCAAAAGACAAACACTAAATTCCCCTGAATTCCCAGCAAGTCAGGCACCAGGTTCTCCAGAGTCCCCCTAATGGCTGGTGACGTCTCCATAGTCCCCCGAATGGCAGGTGCCGTCTCCAGGGCCCCTCGAATGGCTGGTGTCATCTCCAGAGTCCCCCGCATGGCCAGAGCCATCTTTTGAATACCCCAAACGGCCTGAGTACCCTGAACGGCCAGAGCATCTTTAGAATTTCTTGAACGGCCAGAGCCGTCTTTTGAGCTTCCCGAACTGCCGGAGCCGTCTTCAGAATTTCTTGAACGGCCAGAGCCGTCTTTTGAGCTTCCCAAACTGCCAGGGCCGTCTTCAGAATTTCTTGAATGGCCAGAGCTCAGAGTCATTCCCTGAGTTCCTCGAACGGCCAGTGCCATCTCCAAAGGTCCTAGACTGGTCAGAGCTGCTTTCAGAATTCTCTGAATGGCCAGAGCTGTCTCCTGAGATTTCTGAATGGCTTGCACCACCTTCTGAGTTCCCTGAATGGCTGGGTTCACTGTCTGAACTCCTCGAAGGGTCTGGGCCGACACCCACAAACAGCTTGGACGACTCACCAAACCCCACCATCAATAAGAAGTTCTTGAGTCTCCAGATCATCTCCTTGCCTGACTTGCAGCATCCAAAACTCTGTTTTCTACCTCAAATACCCTGATTCCTCACCCTGCCAAAGGTGCTTGAGCGCTCTGCCCATCTGGTGTCCCGCCAAGCCTCCACCCCATTGGCTTGTGGTAGGCCCCAAGGCCGGCCAATGTAACCCTGTTGAGCAAGCCTTCAACCCTGTTGACGCTCCCCTGGCTTCCGGCATAGCCATCCCTCTGTCCTCCAGGCACTCCCCAGGCCTTCGACTTTGCCGGTACCCCTCAGGTCTCCAACCTTACCGACACTTCTTGGGCATTCCGGCCCAGCCAATATGCCTTTGACCTCCAAGTTAATCGATGCTTACCCGGCCTCTGGCTCTGCCAATGCCTCGCAACCATCAGGCGCTGCTGGTGGGTCCCAGTCCTATTGGCGTTTCCAGACTTCCTGTCCTGTTAGCGCTTCCAGTATCGCCAACCTTAGTTCCCCTGAAGTCTATCAGCCCCGCACCTGCTCGTCATCACCCCAGAGTCCAGCCTTGTTACTTCAATGAAGGACTGAATGCTCCATTACGGTCAGTGTTGTTTACTCACCCTCCCTGTTCTTTGTGTTCTCCTGTGTCTCTGTCTTAGTGTGGATTCCTTCTGGTTCCCCATCTGATGTCTATCTGGTCCCTGTGTTTGATCCTCCTGGTTCCCTGTCTGGTAGTCGCCAGATCTCTGTGTCTGGATATTCTGTGTTCCGGTTCCCTGTCTCCATCCACCCGGTCATGTCATCTCATTTCTGCAACGGTTTCCATGTCTCTGGTTCAATCGGTTTCAACTGCCATCCTTTATCTAATAATCTGTCTAATATACTCCCCAGCCTGGTTCCCGTCTCCTTCTGTGACAACACTAGAGGATACAGACTTTAGTGTACTCAGCTTGCCTGTCTCTCATGCTGTAAATCCCAGTTCGACTCTCACCCTGAGTGGTGGGGTTGTATTGGTGCCGTGACCCAGGTGGAAGTCAACTCTTCAGCTCAGAAGGGCACTTTTGAGAACAATCAACTCAACACCAAATGCCCTATTAAAAGCTTAATCCTAACTGCAGTGCTTAAAGTGTCTCTTTATGCTGGAACTACCAGAATTCTATAACTACTAGAATGGCCAAAGCAGTGATTCTGACCATACATATAAGGCTATATGGAATTGAATTTGTCATGTCAAATTTTAATTCAAACCTTCTATTGACATTTTAGAATAGAGCTTTGGATGTTTATTGTTATATTTTCTTAAGTAATGACCCTAAAAAGATTATATATATATTTTTTTATAATATAGCCTCTAAATCAACTCAGGCTCATTGTAGATACGTGCCCATGGAAGTATGAAATATGTACTTGGGATTATGTCTTCTTGCAGTTTTTGTTTTCTCAAATCCACTAGTGGCCACGGTGTACATTTTTGACAATCTCAAATGTGTTACTGGGCCATGTTTTCTCATATGTTGTAAATTCACCAGAGGCCACTGTGTACATTTCTACCAGTCTCAAATACGTTATTGGGCCACGTTTGCTCATCATTTACATGTCTTTCCCCCTTATGTCTGTGAGAAACTGGCCAGATTGTTATGCATAATATATCAGATTGCTATTGACTGACCCAACCACCCCCTTCCCTAAACCCAACCGATAGTGTTTTCTAAAGCAAACTAGAGGAGTAAAGCACACCACGGCTGCATGCTTTTACTGCAATTTTACACTGCTTGTTTTTTTTGTTTTTATTTTATCGTTTTCTGGATCAGTCCTTTGCTGGATTTAGGCACATTAAGTCATGGTTCTATACTTATGTTTTGTTTTAACAAAGTTATTAAATGACAAATTTAAAAAACTTAGTAGCCTTAGTAGTTGTTAAATGGCCTTTTTGAATTAAGGATTCGAAGGGTACAAGGGATGTACAATATAAGTGTTTGTGCACAAGATGATGCAGAATTAAAAAAAAAAAACTTTCAGTCAAAGCTCTCATGAAAAAATAAATGTCATTTTGTTTTGTCCACAGAAAACTACTATAAAGAAATGGCTGTGAAATATGTTGCATTCATATTTTTACACATATTTATATTCTCTGTTTTATAAATAATTGATGGAAAATACTGAAATAGGTCCTTCATTTCTAAACTTTCTTAATATGTCTTGTACTGGTTTTCTAAAGCAAATACTTAACAAGTTAGCATGTTGTAACTTATGTCATTTTTTTGGTATCATAATGAATTTGCTCTTTTAATATGACGGTTTAAGACATATTAGGATTTCTACTTATTTAAATATCTGCCTTGCAGTGAAGGAAAGCCTATGTTTGCCCTCTAGGTTGGAGTTCCATCACATGGAAACCATAAATATGTAAAAGATCAGTTGCTAATTTGTTTCCTCGCTACTTTAAGGCTGCTAATTTGCTAGTGACAACTGCTACAGTCTAAAGACTAAAGGTGAACTTTGCAAGTGATAGGTCATAAAGCTGAGTTGAGGGATGCCATTTTGCCAAAGTTTATAGCAGACATAGCATACCCACTGCGGTCAGGAGGGATTGTCAGCAAGATACCTCTTCAGTTTACAGAAATCACCAGATGCACACTTTCTCAAGCTGTTTCTGAGTGTAGCATGTTCAGTAGCGTTTAGCACAACTGCTTCAGATAAGCTGTGATTTGTAAAAGTGGACAGAATTTGTAGCAATTCAATGTTTGGATACTCTGAGATCCCTCCAAAGGCTGAATAAATTGTGACCCTTCCCTACTAGTTTGAGCATTTCATGCATATTGTATATAAAAGTGGCAAAACATTTTCAAAATAACAAGCTACGTTTTGCTCGCTTCCTCACTGTTTCAAGGATAGAGAAATAAAGTTGTGTTGACAAGGTGCCATGGTGCTCAATACTGCTTCCCAAATCTGGATTTGAGATGTTCATGGCATTAAATGTTTGACAGATTATTTGAAGACTTTTGTTAAGTGTCACTTAGTAGAAAGTAAAAAAATGGGTAAGACTTTATTTCAATGTACAATTCACACTATTAACATTCCATTAAATATCAGCTCAGTAAATCACTAATTAGCTGCTTATTATTAGTAAGTAATGAAGTAGTTGGGTTTAAGTATTAGGGATCAAGATTAAGATCTCTCTTTATAAGTACTAAATAATTTTGGCTGATAATAAGCGAGTAGTGTAAATTTGTTTGTGTGTTTGTTTTATTTGTCAAATTTAAAACAATATACAAACAAGCACAATAAGACTGATTCATACACATTTCGAAAACTGTCAAGGATAAAATACAAAAAACAAAGCCATTGGCTTATTTCCATTGTGGTCCTCGATAACTAAAAAAAAAAAAAATGGATGAGGAAATCATAAATGGAGAACAAATAACAACAGCTCAACAACTCACCACAAAAACATTCTCAATCAGTGATAAAACAAACTTCCCTTCTAAAAATACTATTGAATTAAATCTCCTATGCAATACACTTAATACTCCTATGTAATATATTCAAAATCTTATAACAAATGTCCCTGATACTCTCCCTTGTAGAATGACAGTGAACCTAAAACATAATAATCCAAGAAATACGTTGATACCATTTTTTTTTTTTAAAGACCATCACTAATAATACAAAAGAAAAACAACAACTATTTTTTCAACCTTTAAAAAACTACTTTCACTATAATGTTCACCACATGAATGTGTCAGTGTGAAGGTACTTTCATAACAACTCTACACAACTTATTTTGGGCCATCTGCAATTTATTTTTTCTTATATCTTTATGGTTTTTAAAGTTTTTGGTATGTGTTGTAGAAACACAAATTAATCAAGGTTGTCTGACATCATTAACCAGCAATAGAACAAGTCAATAAGTTCATTTACCAGCAGGTGGTGCTTGCTGCTATGTTCACTGAACTGTCAGTGTTCTTACACCTTCTGAAATGTCTTTGATCACCTTCAGTCATCTTCATTTGAACCTTTCAAATAATTACAGTACGTAACCCTTTACATTAAGGTTGTATTACTTAATGTCAGTTAATATAATAACTAACACGGACAAACAGTGCTTGGATTTTCTAAGATCCCTCCAAATGCTGAATTCTTTTTATTATAATAATATGTTCAGTGTAATTACAATGTAATTACACTAATAAGAACATAGCAATAACTTAATTAAGAGTTAATGTTTAGTCTATTGTTGCTTGTGATTCTGAAGACATTGCTTTTATGACTATAGTGAATAAATGTAACAAAGACATTAAAGTGTAACACATTGTCTTTTTCGGTTGAACAGTAGAACACAAAAACTGTAATTACCATTCACAGCACTACAGTAATAGTGTTTGCTCTGGGCACTGGCTTAATTATTTTCTCTAAATCAATATATGAGATTTGCACTGTGGATGCATTAGTAGCACAGTTTGAAGAAATCTCCCTTTTGGAGTTTTAAAAACTGAGACATAGTTTAAATAGATAAATAAAATCAAGAATAATGATGGAATAAATAGTAGATTCTGACACATCATTGCGCATACTTTTTTGTATTTTCTTTCTTAAATAGTAACTTAAGTTCAGTGTTCACTGTTACAGAGTAGGTTACAATAAAGTACGTTTTTTTCATTTTTTTTATTTGTTAATTTATTTGCAGTTACTTTTAATATGCTTGTCTTAAATACTGTACAAAAAAAAAAAAATCAACAGTTCTGTATAAATCAATTGAGAGAAGCAGAGTATGTGTATTTTTTGTTATACCAATATATTAGAAGTTATAACTTTATTTAACTAAAGAAGTTTAAGTTTGTCCAATAATTGCAGATGTTTCCGAAAAAATAAGTTGAGCATATGAAAATAATGAGACTATATGTTATCTATGAAATATTGTGTCATCACTTTGAAATGTTTTGTGCATTAATACATTCAGTTAAAAAATTTTCTTAAAGGGATAGTTCACTCAAAAATGAAAATATACTCACTATTTACTCACCCTCAAGTGGTTCCAAATCTTTATGATTTTCTTTCTTCTGTTGAACACAAAAGAAGCCATTTTGAAGAAATCTGGAAACCTGTAACCATTGACATCCACGGTGGGAAAAACAGATACTATTGAAGTCAACGGTTACATCCTTTCTTCAAAATATCTTCTTTTGGGTTAGCAGAAGAATTGAACTCATAAAGGTTTGAAACAAGTGAAGGGTAAGTAAATGATGACAAAAATTTCATTTTTGGGTGAACTATCCCTTTAAGTGTTTTTTAAATAAAAGACTCTGTTTGACTGAAACTGGAATAATTAAAATAGTTTCATTTATATTGCCTATGCGTTTAGATTCATAGGGATTTTATTAAGTAGTATTGGATAATGTAATTAATTGACTTTTCAGACATACTGTAGTAATTACAAAAGTAATTTAAATACAGTGTTGGTGTTATAAATAATTAGTTATTTTTTATGGAACTTACCCAACACTGCTTAAGTTTATGCTTTCAGTGACCTATGAATGAACTCAGTGTTGATTTTAGTTGTCACACACAAACACACACTCACTATCAGTGTGTGATGGGAAGTGGATCTTAGTGAAAGTGATACTTCCCCTGACCTCTGCTTTCTTCTGCTCTCTCTTTATCTTATGCTCTTTCAAAAAGCACTAATTTTTTTCTCTCAAGGTGTGAAAGATTTATTTCAACAGGGTGTGTAAAATAATCACATGACTGACTGAAGCACACTGGTGTGTTTTGGGCAAACGATCACCTTTCGGGATATTCAGGTCTCGTATCTGGTGTGTTGAAACAGGGTGAGTTCTGAGAGAAACTTCAGTCTTTTATTGCTGAAATGAAACAGGGGCCTCAGTGTTGATGGTACAATGACTTTGTAATCTGAAGGACTAAAATTACCCTTATTCACATCCATTTTCAACAAGATCTCTTTATAAATCATTTTTACTGAATGTTGGAAATTCACAGTTGAATGAAATATTTGATGTACAAAATATTTCTTCTCATTTAAGTAGTCACGGCTATTTATTTGGGCTCTTGAATGCTTTGGGGACAAGTTTTTAGTTTTAGTTAATAGGATCTTTTTTTTGAGAGAAATCAATATTTATATTCAGCAAGGATAAATCAAAATGAAAGTAGAAAAGATGCTTGTAATATTTTTACAATATTTTTATTTCATATAAATGTGGTTGTTTGGTGCTTTCTGTAGAATAAAATCGTATTTATTCAAGACTGAACACCAGTCAGCATATGAAACTGCATATAAAAATGCAGCTTAGCTGAATGGATTGCATTTTTTTAAGATATACAATAAAAAAGATCAATTATTTATAAGTGATTGTTTCAATGACATGCTTGATGATATAAACATTTTTATAGCATTTCTTTTTAAAATTATTTATATTATTTGGTCAGAATAAACTTGTTTCAATAAGGCTGTAACAATTATACCGTACCAAACACAAACATTAGAACAGTAGTGTATTTCACATATATTAGTGTTAAATATGTGCAATATATACAGCAATCATGTCATTATGACAAAATAAGGGTGATTTAAGACATTTCTTGCATGATTTCAGATCCTGATTAACCAAATCTTATTTTGCATTAATTAAACAGCTGATTCTACAAATTTCAGTCTTGATTGTCATAGTTATGTTTTTTACAGCTTATAAACTGTTTTCAGTGCTCTGTAGGGGAGCTTAGGTTGGTTATTTCCTTAATTATCAGACAAACCCCATTTAACTTTCAAGATGGAGAGCTGCTGTAAAGTGACTGAAAACTTCAGCTTTTCCAGATGAAGACCAAAGAGAAGAGCCTTTCAGCCTTAGCAAGAAAAGCTGGCTTTTTCAAAAGTATTTCATCTTTACAGTGCCATTAACCCATTCAAGTCCCCTAAAAAGACTGGTCATCCACAAAAAGACAAAAACAACACTGCAGCTGGATTTGATTCCAGGGTAAACAAGTCTGCCTCTGTGTACAGTGTCTCAATGTTTAAGAAAAATTTGAATAAAAGTCCACTTTAAGGTGACCAAACTGCTTCATCACCTAAACTGGTTCACAATAGTGAGGAAAGCAAATTTATTTGGGTCTGATGGGAACAATGTTTGCCCAACCTAATTCCTGACCTAAACCTAATTGAAACTAATTTAACACTCAATTCAGAATTCTACTAGAAAACTACTAGAATGACCAAATTGAATTTTTGTCATGACATATATTAAAAGCTTCTATTGAGACTATAAAATAAAGCTTTTTTATTATTTATTATTATTATTATTTTTTTTTATTAAATAGTTACCCCAAAAATAAGATTTTTGTTTTAATATAGCCTATATTTGTGTGCAAGTTGCAAGACCTCCAGTGAACAGTTTGGGGACACGGCCCCCTTTAAATATTTGCCACTTTTCAGACAACATGCTAATATATTTACATTAATACACAGACAAGCCATTCCAAAGCTTGGCCCCAAAGAATGAGGAAAAAAACAAAAGCCTAGTTTCAACTTTGTAGAGCATTTACCTTACGCTTGGCCTTTAAAGTCATGCTCATTTCTGGGTAGGTTCTGTGTGTTCTTCTTCACCCATCAAATCTGAACTGCCCTGCTGTTTTAAGTGGACGCGCTGTCATATTTCTAGAGGGACATGATAATCACTGATATTACTAGTGCTCTACATGGCTGTAAAGGACAGACTTGTTTCTATATAAGGACTTCTCTCCAAACCTTTTTATCTGCCTCAACGGGAGGTCAAATAATGGCCTTTGAAACAGAAATGTGTTGTGGCATTGTCTCCTTTAATCTTTTGCCTCCATTTTGATATAGCATGCAAATTCTACTTTTACTGGACTGGTAGGTGATGATAGATGGGAACATTGTGTTCAGATGTCCACAGTTGAAGACATGAATTGTAAGAGGGCATTGGAATTGACAAAGCGTAATGTAGAAAGTCAGAAATTGTTCAAAAATTGATAAAGGTTTTATTTAGATTTGGATCCAAGCTTTCAACCAAATCAGAAAGCTAGTGCCTGGTTCCATGTAATATAATTACTCTTTTGATCAAAATATTTGATTGATTGATTGATTGCAATCATGTTTATTTATTTTATTATTTAGTTTTTTCGTTCATTCATTTTCTTTTCGGCTTAGTCCCTTTATTTATCAGGGGTCGCCACAGCAGAATGAACCACCAACTTATCCAGCACATGTTTTACGCAGCGGATGCCCTTCCAGCTGCAACCCATCACTGGGAAATATCCATACACACTCATTCACACCCATACACTACGGACAATTTAGCCTACCCAATTCACCTATACCACATGTCTTTGGACTTGTGGGGGAAACCGGAGCACCCGGAGGAAACCCACGCGAACACGGGGAGAACATGCAAACTCCACACAGAAACGCCAACTGACCCAGCCGAGGCTCGAACCAGTGAGCTTCTTGCTGTGAGGCGAACATGCTACCCACTGCGCCACCATGCAGCCCTTATTTTATTTTATTTTATTTTATTTTATTTTATTTTATTTTATTTTATTT
>CAIGQV010019356.1:23027824-23048526 GCA_903798115.1 Danio jaintianensis | reverse complement strand
CACACACACACACACACACACACACACACACACACACACACACACACACACACACACACACACACACACACACCTCTTCTGATTGTCCTGTTCCTCTGTTCCACTCGTATTTTTTTGAGAAGAAATACCCCCTTTCATCATCCCTCGGCAAAAGAAAGACATGTTCTTCCTCATTTACAAAATCCTCTTTTCTTTCATGGTGTCGAGCTGTTTTATAGGACTCCATAGGAAGAATTTTGGCTGCTGTTTTAGAGGTGTGTCGTGAGATTTTGATTCAAATTAATTCTACACATTCAGCTGCACCTTAAAGATGTTAGGTGAAATTTTCCGGGTGGTGGTGTTTGATGGTGATTGTGATGGTGCTATATAGCTTTGGAAATATATTGAGATTCTTAAAGAATGAGTTTATAGTATAAATAGCTAGAAAAGCTATTTTTTGTAAAATGTGTTGTAAAATACGCACTACCTTTTGAGCCACAGCTTGTTTACATTGGAGAACAATTTCTGTAGTGACTGACATTTATAAATTATTTTTATATTTATTTGATGTATTTGCATTTTTCTACCATGACAGGTACACTGGCCAGTCTTGTCGTTTAAATCTTGCATTCATACACAATGGAAATAGCATGAATTTGAGATCTTTGTTGTGCAGTTAAAGCCGACAGAGAGCAGAAAATTAAGAATCAGTTCTTTCACCTAGGATATATCCTTTCTAGTTTCAGAACAGAATATAATCATTTACTTTAAAGTTGATGCTAATCCACAATCAGGACTTTTTTTAAAATGATTTTAGCAATAAACCTGAAGGTCAACCTGTAAGTCTAACCCTCAGACACATGAGAGTTGCTATTCTTGTATCTGCTTCTGGGGCCGGTTGCATCAGCAGAGTGCAAGTTACAATGAAGCCTACAGTAGTTGCGAAGTAAAGAGATACTAAGTTACAACTTGCCCTCTACTACATATTTTTGCATTGCACAGTTAGACTTGTTTTAATACATTTATGAAGCCTGTAGTGTGGACTTTACATTCCAGGTTAAGCAAGAATTTGAAAAGAGCTGGTGCAATCCTACACTGGTCTTCAGTGGAGTTAGGCCTATCATTGGTTGGAGTCAGTTGCTGCAAGTTTTTTCTTTCATTCTTTTTGTCAAAATAGTGGACTGTATTAAGAAAAACACAATTCATTACTAGACCTACCAAATCAGTCATTTTGACCGTTTTTACATTTTGTAATTTAATAACTTCTTAAAAAATAAATAAAACCCATATAACTAGTACCCTGACTTTCCGAAATGTGTGTGTTTAATTCTAATGTTGTTATTTTATATATAAAAAAATTCAAAACACAAAAGAGTTCTGAGTATTTCTACCTTTTATGGCCTTAGAGGTCAAATGGACCACATGCATTTCAGCATCCGCTACTTAATAATAAAAAAATAAAATCCCCTCTTTCTATTTTCTTTGAAGAAAAGAGCATTACAGACTGTACAAGCCTCTATTATTAGCAGTCATATTTGTGGTTGGCAAATCAGCTTTTTTCTGCCTGGTGTTTTGCTTAATTTTTGTAATCTTGTTCCCAAATGTGCATATGTGCATGTGACAACAATCACTGACACTGTCACCTCCCTGTTCTTCAAACATTTGTGATAATGTATGTACATAGGTCAGCAAAATATATAATACTGTTGTAGTAGTTTTTGGATATTTTCATGAAAAAAAACAAATATTTGTGCCTTTAACAGTTTTGCAAAAAACAACAACAAAACAACAACAAACAACATCATCAACAACATTAACAACTAAAATGCCAAGACATTTACTCGAATAAAACTTGACTAAAAACAAGACAGGCTTGACTAAATATAATAAAAACTACAAAAGTGACACAGGACTAAATCTAAGACTATGAATAAATTAAACTATGGCTGACACAATTAAGACTGTGCTTGTGGGCCAATCACTTTCAGAGTTTAGCTAATTAAACACACCTGAACTGTCCTAAAGACACAACTGGAAACCTCCAGGCAAGTGTGCTGGAGATAAACTCAATTCACTGACCTTCCAGGAGCAGGACTGGACATCCTTGATATACAGTCACAGAGCCTTCATTTAGTTTTGTAAATTTAGCATTTTCCAGCCATATCATGAATTTTACAATTTACACAATTTTTAAAGAAATACCTAAGTACCACAAAGTATCATTATAAACAAATCATTTCAGCCAGCACTTCTCTGGGATTTGTGTTAGAGGACCGACCTATTGCCAAGTAATTGGTGACATCTTGAATCATGTGATTCAGTCAAGGGGTGATCATAGTGGATATAGTCCATTGCATGTGTGTGTGTGTGTGTGTGTGTGTGTGTGTGTGCGCGCGCGTGTGCGTGTGTGTCTGCATGTTGAGAGCTGTTCGCTTCAGGGTGCTCATCTTGCTGAGGCATGAGTACTGCACCAATTAGTCAGTGCCGGGAGCTGCTGTATGGGATAGATACACACATACACACATACGCCTGCACCCCCTCTTTCTCTGCCTGTCTATGTGAAGCCTCTGTCCTCTACTCTGATACTCCACAGCAGTGGCTAAGTGAAACAAGGATTTCAATTATTCATTAAATATACTGCATGGAATATTTTTATTTATATTTATATATATTTTTTGGTAAGGATGTGCAAAAATCAGTTTTTTTAAATAAACATTTACTATGTCTTTACTATGTTGATTTACTACAGGAAGCCTTCAATGTCGATGTTTACATTGAAGATCAAAATTTGAGAACAACCTACTGTACAACTTCCTATAGAGGTCACTGCTTTGTATTATTTGAATTTATCAAAGTGATTGAGCGGTTTTTAAGCATATTTTATGAGTTACATATATTCTGAATAACAGTATGAAAACTTGAATGAGATATTTAAAAAAGAGCACTGATTAAAATTTGAGAACTATTTTAGAAACTCCCAGGTACTGGTATTAGTCTGTTTGCAAATTCCTTAAATAGCAGACAAATCTGACAGTTTAACACTGAACCTAGCAAGGTCTAGTAGCATAACTACACATGTATATGCTGCATTACCAAAAAGATTGTATTTTTAGGGTGAAGACTTCATTAAAACGACGACAGATATTCAAACAACCCAGGCTCATTCTGAAAACGTACTCCTATATACATTTTCGGGAGAATGTAAATGTCCCAGGAGGTAATTTTTTTTTGCAGTTTTTGTTTTCGTGAATCCACCAGAGGCCGATGTGTATGCTTATTGCGGTCTCAAATTTATCTCGTGAGTGCCATTCGCACCTACTCTTTTCGTGTAAATCCACTAGAGGCTGCTGTCAACTGACTGACTGACTGACCCATCGATTGACCCACCCTCCTCCTTCCCTAAACCCAACCGACAGTGTTTTCAAAAGCAATCCAGAAATAGAAAAGCCCTCGCGGCAGCCTGATTTTTACCACATTTTCAGATTTGACCACATTCTCACCCTGTTATTTACTTTTTTTTTTGGCTTTTGTTTTTGTCTTACCTGCTTTTTGGAACCGTTCTTCGTCAGACTCTAACCCTGTCGTCGCAGTCAACTCCACTCCACGCCACAAGTCCGCTGACGTATGCGACGAGCCACTGGACAAACTGGTAACAGCGGAAAAGGAACGGCATCATACCACCCCGTAGCATTTGTTTTAAAGACGAAATGTACCTCTGGCTACATAATTCGCGATCTTCAGAAATGTATATAGGGCTACGTTTTCAGAATGAGCCTATGTTGCATTCAAAGCTTATTTTAATATCTCAATAGAATCTTTGAATGTAAATATGATGTGACATTATGACATCAGAATGCTATATGCTACGAATACAGCAGAATACAGCTATGGTAATTAGTAGTTACAGAATTCTGGTAGTTCCAGTGTTAACTGGCGGTCTAAATTGAAAATTTTAAGTGATTTTGAAAAAGTGTCTGAAACCCTCTGACAGCAGGTTATCAGCAGGAATGTGGTTGAGGATAATTGGTGTACATCATATTCAAGCGCTGGAACTAAACCATTGGTTAGTTTAGAAAATATATCTTTGTACTATAAAGGAAACTAAATTTGATTATATATAGCAACAGCATGGCTTTATTTGTTACGGTTAATAAATAAATATGTTCTCTTATATGTCAAATAAAAGTTGTTGTTGTTATTGAATAGAAGAAATACAAGATTGTTGTATTGTATTTTTGTCTCTTAATGTGTACGTCTCATGTTCAGAAAAACTATACTGTTTGCAACTGACCAAAATCAGTGTCTGTGTTGGCATCAGTTCAAAGTTTTTTTTTTTCTTAAAATCGGTATCGGACAAAAAAAAAAAATTCAAACCATCAGATTCATCCAAGAATACAAGAACTGCAAAAGAACGACTGACCAACTCTACAAGTAACTTGCAATAATAAGTGCTGACCACAGATGGCAATAGAATGGCAATCCTGGAAAAGTGGAACAATGTTAAAAAATTTGTTTTAAACAAAAATGTTAAATTGTTTATTATTTAAATTGGCACATTTCTAACACTTCTCACATATCCATGCATATCCAGCATCATTATTTATACACGCAATTTCTATTTTGAAATGATGACTACACAGTGTTATAAATACACTTTTAAAAATACACTTATTTTTGAACCTGCGCTTGACTGAGATGAAGAGAGTCTGATAAAGTACTGAAGCTAAAATCAGCCTCTTGCAGAAGTGTGTGTTTTAGCTTTGATCAAGGCATACCTGAACATCATTAGATCAGCTTTAAAATAAGATGTTAAGTTTCTCTCCTTTTTTTTTTTTTTTTTTCCTCAGGAATCGTTATTGTCTCATTTGCACAGGGGTGTGTTCATTCTCCATTACCTCCAGCCACCAATTTGCATAATTATCATTCTGAGATGAAGCTCTTTTAACATGGGTAACGGCAAGCATCAGCAGCGTCTGGGTGAAAAGGATGTGTTTGGAGGAAAAGTTCTCAGATGTTCTTAAATTAAGACTGATCAAATCTAAATCTAATTAATATGCCTTTTAGCACTGATAGCATAACCTGATGATAAATTTCTACGTTTTTGAAGTATTCTTACATGCGCTTAACCTTTTCTCCCCCACATCCTTTCAGCATTTTTGCTTCGTACTCTTTTGTTCCAAAATTGATGATTATCTGAAGATATCAAATCAGGGGAGGTCAGATAAAGTTTAACACCTTATTTCTGACTATTTTACGTCACGGATATCAGGGAAAATAATGAAATAGCTGCTTTAATAAAAAATGAATTGTGTTAAAAAGCAACAATATATAAAATGAGTATTTATATGTATATAATATACTAGAATTGATAAGTGCATGATTATAGTAAACTAACATTTAGGGTAGTGTCAAATTAGATTAACATTAATTATCTAAACCAACTGTTTTTGTTAATTGTAAATTTATGCAGTATCCTTATCATCTATTTCCATCACATCTGCTTTCTAAAATACTTTGGTTTCACACAGTATTTTGTGTTATAATTATAAACTACATTATATACAGTTATATATTACTTTTATTTTACAGTGTGACACTTCACATACAGTATTTGCACTTCAATTAATTAAATATTTGATTAAATTAAATAAGAATATAATTTAAATTATAATTTTTTTTTAAAGATGGTAATGTTTTTACCAGATCAAACAGATAAAAAAAAAATAATACAGTCAAATATATAAAAACTTAAATACTGTAAATACTGAAGTTTTCTTGTAAAGTACTCATATAATATTTGTTTTAATTGGACCTTCAGAAAATGTTGTTTTAACAAATCTTTCTTTCTTTCATCAAGTTATTTAAAAATAATATTTTTAACATGATAGGGTTTCAGATCAAAATGAACAAATAATTACATAGCATACATACATACATACATACATATGTTTGTATGTACAGATATAATCTTTTTATTAAAATATATGTCATTTATTTTTAATAATAATAATAATAATGATTGAAATAGATTGTTCTTGAAACGTATTCCATAATTTTAGTAAATTTTACAATTATTTTTGGCCTTTAAGTCTTTGTCTCAGCTGTGCCTTTAATCTACCATTCTTGTTTATAACATTCGAAACATAACCAGAACTTTCTTCTTTCTAGCAAATTTCATGAACTACTCTTACATTATTTCCTCGCACTGATTACTGTCTTTCTTCCTCTTCTCTCTGTCTCTTTTTCTGTTTCTTTCTGGCTTCCCTACAGCTGCCAGTTCAGCTGTCAGTTTCTCAGCCAGACGACTCAATTATATAGTGGGAGAGGCAGTGTGTTTTTCATGGAGCAAAGTGTGATCTTCAGCGGCAGTGTGGCTTTGAGACCATTTGGTAAGAAATGCTGGGGGAAAATGGCCACAGCGCATTAAAGGGCGCTTCATTAGTTGAGGTACATTAAGACTCCTAGAGGCTCACCACTCTCCTGAGCATAGACGATAACATTTACACACACACAGTTAATGAAAACGCTTGCCATTGACTTGTGTGTGTATGTGTGTGTTGAGAGGAAATAAGAGGCTAGAGTCCTGGCAGAAGCAATATCAAGCATGAGTAATTTACAGGGTTTGGACTGTTCTCAGGCCTGTTAGAGATTTGTCCAGTAGATAGAGCACATAGAACTGATAGAGAGGAAGAGAGACGGAGGCAGAAACTCAGAGCTAGCAGATAAAAGTCAATGTGCTCTTTGTTGGAGTGGCGACTGGTCTAATGTTTATCCGACGTTTAAGGGAGAGACGAGAGGAACTGCTGAAGAGCGGGTGAAATTGTGCTTCAAGCATCTTATAGCTTTGAGGATATCGTTGTGTGTCTGTGTGGTAGCTTATATTATGTATAGTATTTAGTGATTATGGATAATGTTTCTTTACATATTTACATAATTTAAAAAGATAAATATTTGTGATGACCTAAAGGGTCATTAGGAATAGGGTCATTATGAAAAATGATTTGGCTTGTTTTGTAAACAACATAGTCTGATGTTTGAGTAAATATAAGGGTCACTGACTTAATGAATTCTTTCACCGTTTTTTTTTTTTTTTTTTTTTACTTTTACTGAACAGCATCATAAAAATGTCCAATGGTGTGACAAAACGAAGACTAAGAAAAACAACTCTTAATAATAATATACAAACTGTGTCAGAGTGATTTATCTTCATTGTTGGACATTTATCTTCATATAGTGCTATTTATTTTAAATGAAATAGATTTTTTTTTTATCCATGACTTGTTGGACATTATTGGACACTTATTGGACATATTCAATAAATAGGGATGTCACAACAAAACTCAACAATGCTATAGCAATTCTAAGAATTATTTTACAGGTGCAACTCAATGGGCTTGACAGGGGGCTTCAGTCACATGATCTTGAATAGGTTCCTTCAACTAATTAAAAGTTTTCATTTAACGTTGGAATTGTCTGATTTAAAATTAGCATACTGTCACACCAAAGGACATGGTTTTCAGTGAGAAAATGTTGTAAGTTGCTATGTTTTTAGAAATGGATTAAATGATTGCCATTTACTAAAATAGCCACTTGAACAATTTGGCCTGGGGTATTTATTAATGAGTTTACTATTTTCTTTTTAATTTATAAGAGCTGTAATTTATAGAATTATGCTCAAGACAGTAACACCATAGAACAGTTGATATTTGGTTATTAAAAAAAAAAAAAAAAAAAAAAAAAAAATTCAGTTTTTCTGAATTTGCTATTTATTTTAGAGTTGAATAAATGTTTTATTATGTAACCTGCTGATTATTTAATTAAAATTAACAACAATGTTTTATGTAATATAATAAAAAAATAAAAATGCCATGTCTTCAGATAAAGGTAAATATTAAAATAATTAAATATCAATATTTTGTGGAATAAATCTGTTCACAACTAATAAAACTGGCATCATTATAATTTGAAAGAAATGTTATCACATTTATAGAATAAAACAGTTATTAACAGTTTACTCAAACCCCTGACCAATAACATTGTCACGGTCACAAGGAAGTGTAAACTTCAAGGGTGTTTATTCAAGTGATATGCACTATAGTAGATAGGTGAATGGTGTTGAAGGTGAGCGATGTCACGCACACACAGTTCAGCAGCTCAGTTCAACGGCTATTGCCAACATAAGAACAGTCACAGAGAAACATGGAATGTGGGGGAGATCCGGTAAGAAGGAGGCAGGTTGAGACGATAGGTGACTGGGTTGATTTGGGAGTGGATGGTGAAGGGTCCTATGTAGCGGGGACTCAGCTTATGGCAAGGCAGACGGAGGCAGATGTCTCTGGTGGAGAGCCATACCGTATCCCCTGGGTGGTATACGGGGTTAGGTAGCCTACGGCGATTGGCGGCGTCCGTGTACCTCCGTACTGCCTGCTGAAGGTGGGTATGGGCTGAGTCCCACACCCTCTCGGAACCAGTGATCTACCACGGGCACTTCGGAGGTTTCGCCAGTCCACGGGAACAGGGATGGTTGGTAACCTAGAACACATTGAAAGGGGGTTAGACCAGTGGCAGTCTGACGAAGGGAATTTTGAGCATACTCTGCCCACAGTAGATACTGGCTCCAGGTGTCCTGGTGGCGGGTGCAGTACGTTCGGAGATAACGGGATATCTCTTGTATCTTTCGCTCGGTCTGTCCATTGGTCTGAGGGTAGTAACCTGAAGACAAACTGATGGTTGTGCCTAATTAGTTGGATGAACGCCCGCCAGACAAACTGAGGTCCCCGGTCGGACACGATGTCTTCGGGGAGTCCGAAATTGCAGAAGACGTGGTGAAATAGACCTTCTGCGGTTTCTAGAGCCGTGGGAAGCCCTTTCAGAGGGATAAGTTTGCACGCTTTTGAAAACCGGTCGACAATGACTAATATGGTTGTGTAACCCTGTGATGCAGGTAGGTCCGTGGCAATGTCAATCCTGATGTGGGTCCAGGGTCGGCGGGGAATAGGCAGTGGTTTCCCTTCAGGCAGACGATGAGTGGTGACAATGGCACAGACCGAGCATCCCCGAACGTACTGGGCGACGTCTTTTGCCATGTTAGGCCACCAGTACTTTTGTTTGAGGAGTGAGAGGGTTCGCTTGCTGCCGGGGTGTCCAGAGCCTAGGGAAGTGTGAGTGCTGTCCAGGAGTGGAAGACGGTAACTGGTGGGTACATAGGTTAGGTCCGGAGGAAGTTCAGGGGGTGCTGGTTCTTCCCGGGTGGCGGAGAGAATCTTCGTCCACTTGCCACAGGATGAGAGCTAAGAAGACTGATGAGGGTAGGACTGGTTCGGATAGGCGATCAAGAGGGTCTGGAGAGTGCATGCGGGAAAGGGCGTCGGCTTTCAGGTTTTTGTGGCCTGGTCGGAAAGTGATTTGGAAGTTGAAGCGTGCGAAGAATAGTGACCATCGGGCTTGCCGTGCATTTAGGCGTTTGGCAGTGTGGAGATATTGCAGGTTTTTAATGGTCTGATTAGGGTGAAGGGGAACTGAGCTCCCTCGAGCCAGTGACGCCACTCTTCGGGGGCGAGCTTGATGGCGAGTAGCTCACGATCTCCGATCCCGTAGTTCTGTTCAGCCGGGGAAAGCTTCCGGGAGTAGTTAGCACACGGATGAAGAGTTCGGGGTTCACCGGACCATTGTGACAAGACGGCGCCGACTCCAGTATCGGCAGCATCAACCTCCACGGTAAAGGCTTGTGTGGGGTCAGGATATTTAACAACAGGTGCAGTGGTGAACTTGTGCTTGTGTGGTGAAGGCTTGACGGGGATAGATATCACATGATAGGGGGTCGCCGTCCGCCTTTCAAGAGGAAAGCTGAGAGGAGACTGTACTGCCAAATGAAGCGTCGATAAAAATTGGCGAACCCAAGAAACCTCTGCAACTCTTTTACGGTCTTGGGTTCCTCCCACTTGGCGACTGAATCAACTTTACAGGTTTCCATACTGACTCCCTCCATGGAGATCATGTATCTGAGGAAGGATATGGAGGATTTACGGAACTCGCACTTTTCTGCTTTCAAGTAGAGTTGGTGTTGATGTTCTGTGGGATTACAGGAGTAAATGAGAATGTCGTCTATGTAGACAATAGCGAACTGGTGGAGGAAATCTCGGAATATCTCATTCATAAAGTTTTGAAAGATGGAAGGACTGTTAGCTAGGCCATCACGAGGTATTCATAATGGCCAGTGGGAGTGATGAAGGCAGTTTTCCATTCGGATACGTATGAGGTTGTAGGCGCTTTGGAGGTCTAATTTACTAAATATTTTAGCTTCTTGGAGTTTTTCGAGGGCTGCGGGAACAAGCGGTAATGGGTAGGCGAACTTAACGGTTGCATCGTTGAGTACCCGATACAGGGCCGAATACCTCCATCTTTCTTCCCCATGAAGAAGAAGCTGGAGGCATCTGGTGATGTGGAGGGTCGGATGAACCCCTGATGGTGAGCTTCCTGGATGTAGCTCTCCATAGCAATGTGTTCTGGACAAGAGAGAGGGTAGATTCTTCCATGGGGCAGTTTAGCTTCTGGCAGTAGGTCGATACTGCAATCCCAGGACGGATGTGGGGGTAACTGGGTTGCTCGTTCCTTACTGAATACATCCAGGAATGGAGTTTAGATGGCCGGGATATCGCTAGATGTGGAGCTGATAGTGCTTTCTACGGTGGTGGTGTGGACGTGAAGGGAATTCTGGTTCGGATCATGACCAGCAGGAAGTGTAAGGTGACCACGGTGTTTGCAGGCTGTGCTCCACTCCAAGATCTCTCCGGTGTTCCATTCAATCCTGGGTTGGTGCTGTGCAAGCCAGGGTCTGCCTAAAATGACATCCACATTAGCATGGGGTAAGACCAACAGAATGAGTTTCTCATGGTGATTAGGAGGCGAGAGAATGGTGACTTCCTGGGTCCTTTTGCCGTCGCCTAATGGGGAGTTCTGTATATTGGTGATTTTGAAGGAAGTTTCACTACTCACAGAGGGGATGTGTTTGATGAGGAAATGAAGTTTCCAGCCAGTCCAGAATATGTATGGGGTAAGTGCAAGTATCAATAATTAGTTGTGCTTTCAGATGAGGAATATGAGAAACGGTAGGGGTGAGAGTGACTTTACTCACCATTAGACGAGGCGGACAGGTGGAGATGAGGTGAGACGCTTCCCCACAATACAGGCAGAGTTTGTTTCTAATCCGGTGTTGTCGTTCGGAAGCTGCAAGGCGATAGGAATCGGTGATCATGGGTTCATTCTCCTCTGGTAGTGGTGAAAGAGCACTGGGAATAGGATCATAACCCGGACGTAGTGGAAGGGTACAAGCAGAAAGGTGTTGTGACACTAATGGCTTTTCTTATAAAAGTCTCCAAGTTGGCATTGTCCTCAAACAACTAAGTGTTCTTGAGTGTTGGGTTTCTAACCTCTGCGATAGGTGGCAAGGAGAGCCTCTTGGTTCCAGCCGCTACTGGCGGCGAGGGCTCTGAATTGCAGCGTGTATTCGTGGATGGAGGCGTTACCTTGGCAGAGAGGGAGTAGTTCATCGTGCACAGACAAAGGGGTAAGTGAGACTGCAAATACCTCTTTAAAACGGTCTATGAAAGATTGATAGGTGGCCACCACTGGAGGGCTCGTCCTGTAAGATGGGAAATTAGGAAGGCAACTTTTGAGAGTTCGCTGGGGAATTGGTGAATGTGAGCTTCAATATACAGTGAACATTGTAGCAGAAAAGCAGTACAGGTACTCAGCTCGCCGGAGTAGTTCATCGATCAAGTAAGGGGCGTGCTCATGATTACAGTAGGGCTCTGGTTATGCAGATCAGTCTGGGAATCATGAGCGATTTCTCTCATCATGTGCGGAAAGGGCAGTTTGCGAATCACAGTACCAGGCCTGTAGTGGTGAGGCTTCTTTACGCCGCTGGTGGCAGGTGAGCTTTTAGGGGCAGCATTAGTTCTCGCCATCGGCCACGGTGTTTTGCTGGGCTGGAATCCTGTCACGGTCACACAAGGAAGAGTAAACTTCAAGGGTGTTTATTCAAGTGATATGCACAATAGTAGATAGGTGAAGTAGGTGAATGGTGTTAAAGAAGGTGAGCGATCTCACGCACACACAGTTCAGCAGCTCAGTTCAGTTCAACGGCTATTGCCAACATAAGAACAGTCACTTTCCTTATATCGTTGCTGTGGTATTCACTGAAGGAGGACAGCTATGGAAGAGCGCAGGAGAAGATGAAGGGAACCTTGTATGTCTGATTCCAGCCGATAACTGAGTGAGTGAGTGAGGTGAGTATTTATGCAGTGTGGTGATTGCAGGTGCAGGTGCAGGTGCGGGTAATTAGTAATCAGGTGAGGGTTCACGGGTGTGGTGCGTGGTGGATGGTGAGTGAGAACGAGTAGCAGGTGTGACACACATAGCATACATACATACAGATGTTTGTATACAGATATCATCTTTTTATTTAAATATCTGTATATGTCATTTATGTTAATTTTTTTTTTTCGTGTTCTAATTGCAGTATTGTCAAGTAGATTTTTTTTGGCTTAAACATACATTTAGGTATAAATAAATAATAAGTGGAGCAAAAATTTGATATTTTAAAAGTATTTAAAAATATTATTTAATGATAAATATATTTATTTCAATATACTGAACTTAATTTAAAAAAATATATATGCGGCTAAAACATTGCATTTTATCCATTGTTCTGAACAGAATTATGGGTAACATTTTATTTTATGGTGTCCTTATTACACATGTTCCATGAACCTGTTAATTACAATCAACCATATAGTAAGCACATGCAATTAATTAATTATTATTACTCAGTACTTAAATGAATAGTTACACTGTAGATAAACTGTACCTTAAAATAAAGTGCTATCAAATTATGTTTTTATGTGAAACAATAAATTGCTCTGTGTTGATTAGGGGCAACTTTTGAATATACGTTTTTCCTACATACATTTTCCTACATTTAAAATGTTGATGAGTGTACTAAAATACATATTCTTATGTTCTTCACTTTAATTGGTTTTGTTGTTTTGGAAGTATAGGCTTTAATCACCGATAACGTTTTGAAAATGAAAACTGTTAAATTATATAATTATTTCACCATTTCTTCTGACAAACTGAAGAGAATATTATTACAGTATGTACAGTTTTTCACACAATTTTTAAATAAATTTTAATTCATTTTTCAAGTCAATCTTAATTACAGAGGGGTTTTTAAGAGTAGCTCAGTGTTCATTACTCATAGGTGCCTTTAAGCAAGCTTCTGTATACTTTTTATGCTTAAGCTTTTTAATATTTATGGTCAAACTTTATGGACAAACATTTTACTCACACTACATGTTTTACATACACTTAATTATATATATATATATATATATATATATATATATATATATATATACACATATAGTGTGTGGGTTTGTTGTGAACGGGGAGAATGTAATGAATTACATTTCTTGACTGTAACAAATATTTGGATCTCAAGTCTGTATCTCAATTCTGAAATACCCCCAGTACTGCACATTTTTGATTAATTCATAATCAAAAGTGGTGTTAATGCACATACACACAACCAATACACATACACACAATCAATCACACCTGATTCATTTGTAAAGACTCCACAAACCTAAGCGAACTGATCTTAAGTTACTTCGTTGGGTTGTTAAGAAGAAGTGATGAATGTCTTTACGTGTGTGTATGTGTGGTGTGTGTGTATGTGTTTTTGCACGTTCATGGGCTTGTGTGTATGTGCATTAACACTACTTTTCCTGGCATTATGGTTGCTCCACAGGACAGTTACACTGGCTCTCTCTTTCGCTGTCTCAGCTCAAAGACATCCTCCTTTCCTGGGACAGCCTCCCACAGAGGGGCAGATGCTCTCATTTTACCCACCAGGAGTATCACCCCTTCCCCCACTCCCACCCAAAAAAAACTAAACAAAAAAACACTTACGATCATGAACTCAGTCACTGCACATGCACCTCGCATCACACCTGGTCCCACCTGGAACAAAAAGATGCCCATGAACACACAAATGGATGATAGCCGACTAAAATGAGAATGTGACGAATTGACGTGCATGCAGTACATGTTGAATTGGGCAAACTGTGTTGTAATATGGACCAAATTATTAAAATCAAGACTGAAACCATGAAGTCTGATACGAAACTCAGAGGACCAAGTTCTTGCAGAGTTTAAGATTTGGCCACTAAATGAGTGTCCAAGAATTGACACCCCTGATCATTCATTCATTCATTCATTCATTCATTCATTCATTCATTATCTTTTGGCTTAGTCCCTTTATTCATCAGGGGTCGCCACAGCGGAATGAACCGCCAACTTATCCAGCATATGTTTTACACAGTGGATGCCCTTCCAGCTGCAACCCAGGACTGGGAAACACCCATACACACTCATTTACACACATACACTACGGCCGATTTAGTTTATTCAATTCACCTATACCGCATGTCTTTGGACTGTGAGGGAAACCAAAGCACCTGGAGGAAACCCACGTGACCACAGGGAGAACATGCAGGAAAATATGATCTTGGATTCTGACTCAAGAATTTTGAACCAATAGGAAAAAAAACCCCATGAAATTATGGCTTTGGATTCAGATTTAGGACTTGATGACCAAAACTAAAATGCAATGCAGCATTGATTATTGCACACACAAAATATCACTTTGGTGGCAGATGCTGAACCTTTTTGAATGGCTTCAGAATACATACTCAAGTCTTATGGGCACTTTATGTGTTTAAATGTGTAGATTATATTGTTTTTTTTTGTTAACAGACATAGCTCTGTGAATGTTGTTTACATTTTTTTTTTTCTACTGTCTACTATACTTGTTTATATTCTGAGGGAGGAAAGAGTACATAATACAATAATGTACATAATCACAGAATTTTTCAGCAAACTATTCATTCAGCTCCTGATCCTCATATATAAGTTATTAGCTGCACTGAGATCTGCAGGGGATGATTTGCTGCACACACTCTGTGTTTCAACACTTTATTAATACTGTACGATTCTGGCTCTGGTTCTCTGTCTCTATTGTCTCATCACCCTGTGCTCTCAGCTCCAGGGTTAGGACTCAAACATGGGGTCAGGCCTCTACAACTGCCTCAATGCTGCCAGAGGTCTGCAGAAGCCCCCAGTAGGGGTGGATCACCAACAGATTATCACCACTCTTCCCCAAGAATCATTATCTGTGAGTCAAACAAAGTTAAATTGCCACCTTTTCCTCTTTCGTTTACCCCATTAGACTGTGGAAAATGCATTTTATGTATAATTCTTGGACTAAATAAGCCACGGTCCAGATGGATAGGTTCTTGACAGTTATGAATGAGAGTCTGGCTACATTAAGGCAATGAAGTGGGAATAGGAGGAGAGCAGAGTTGGGGGGAGTAGAAGGGACTACAGATTTTGAACTAAGTTTGAATAAATCATCATCAGAGGCATTCTGGCTACTCAACTGGAAGCCCCGGACCTTTGTGACCATGTGACCTCTGGTTTCCTTAGCAACTGTAGTACTCTGCATTCTTCAGAATATTAAAAGAATTTTGGTGGCAGTAAGTTTGCCTGAGAGCAGTGAACTGGTGCCCGGCGTGATGAGTCTACCCCTCATTAGAGCTCCCAGCCTCGGCGGGCTTAACAGAGCTACGTCTATATCTTGTGGTAATGAAGACCCCGCAGAGGCCGATAAGGAAGCGAGAGAGAAATAAAGAGAGAGAGAGAGAGAGAGAGAGAGAGAGAAAGGGGGGGGGGGGGGGGGGGGGTAAGCAGAAGGCAGAGGGCAGAGGAACGGAAAGTCAATACTGGGGCTCGTGCAGTGAGAGGTAGTATCAATTTTCTGGATTATTAATTCAAATTCATATTCGCAGACTGGTTCAAATTAAGAGAGCCGCAGATGCACTCTCATGCTCCGGCGAAATTATAATTTAAAGTATTCTGTTTCGGACGCTCAAATTAGACAGAGCAGTCAGCATGCCAGGGTCCTTCCCATCCTGCTAATGAAGGCTCATACGCAATGAATGGGAACCGTAAGAGATCCAAACTACACCTGTTTCACCACAGAGCGGCTTACAGAACTCAGTTTTCTGTCTGGCAGTGGAACAAGAGCTCTTTGTTTTGAACTGCTGAGAGAAGGGGAAAAATGTTGACTGTTGAAAGGTGGGATTTGCAGCTAGGTGTGAAATGTAAGGGTCCCACATTAACTGCTGAGGTAATTATTTTCCTTCTTTTGCATAAACAGCAATCTTCGAAAAGTCATTGATGGCTTTGGAAAGTCATTTTCATGATTAAAAACCAGGAGAGGGACTCACATCATCAAGTGGAACTAAGTCCTCTCAATTACAGTACCCAGCAGTGGAATGAGAAACGGGATTGTGTTCTTGCAAATGACCAGCATTAGATTCTAAATGGGCATGAGAAGCTTCAGCCCTGGGTTTGATACTTTGGTCAGGAAAGAACTCATTTGAGAGATGAAGCCATGCGCTTGAAGGGCAGGCCTGTGTCCAAGGATTGTTAATTTTAGGGTCAAGCAGGGTCATGTCAATTTCATTTCGGTATCATGAGCATTATTGTTTTCCCTTGCACGCGGGGATTTGAGCCGGTGCCCTTAGCACTCAAGAGATTACGTTTTATTAGAGTTATGCGTCCATTATCCTTCAGTCTGAACATGAAATGATCACAACCTCATTAGGCATTTCAGAAGTGGCTCATCCAATCAGATGATGATGATTTTAACAAGCGTATGAATCTCTTGTGCTCATGTTGGGATAATATTAGCTCCAGCATCATGTAAAAACAACACCAAAAGTGGTTTCCAATACAAAAAAATTAATCTGGATTTGCGGTCAGCTGACTGTATATTTTGTTAAATGCACTTTGTGGAAAATCCTAAAGTTCAGTTCATTTATTTAAGGACAGCATTGCCTGTCCTGTCTGCCCTAATAACTTCAGAGTATATTCTGGCTTGTGCTCATATAGTGAGTCAGTATCAATAAACGACAAGCAGGTGGAGCTGTGAGCAAAGTTAAACCTGTGGAAAACAGCACAACAGCTCAAGTCCACTTTGATATACTGTACAGAGAAGATGAAAGGCACATTAAAAATGGGATTGGGAATTTGCTGCTCTGAGAGTACCAGGTGGAATAGGTGGCACCGGTCAGGATTGGTGCTTTTCTGCTACACGTGCCACTTTGAGACATTGACCACAATCTAAATTCTCTCTATAAGCTCCATGTGCACCACATTCTGATTCAATTTGCTTGATTCAGATCTAACAGGCCCTCTTCAGTTTTTATCCCCTGCAATAGAAGAAGATGAAAGAAAGGGATTGAGATAGTGGATCGACGGCAGTCATGAGATGGCAATAATCAGAATAATTTGGAGCTAGCACTGCACAAGCACGTGATTGTGTGGCGATGCACTGTGTCGTGTTTGTACGGCTTGTCATTTTTTCAATTACTCTGGCTGTGGTTAAATGCTCATTTTCAGTTGCCCTGCCTCAAGCTAGAACACAGAGGCCCATTAGGGCCCATGCTCCAGCCTCTCTCTCATTAGTTTGCCCCCGACGAATGGCGTTTGGGAGAAGAGCCTGAGACCAGTGCTCTGGAAGGAGGTCAGTGTGGAGCTGTGGAAACAGGACACCGCAGACATGAGTGGTTAGATTGCAGAGGAGTTGCTGACCCCACGGCGTCCCATCCATGCACTGGCACCAAGGACACATCATTAGAGAGCAGGGTGACCTTCAGGGCCAACATAGCACAAAGCTCTTAATGACCGGGACAGGCCTCCCTCTTCTCTCTCTGAGTCCGCCTGACTGCATGATCCTCTAAACAAGTCACGTGGCAATAAACATCATAGAGACCCAAAAACCAGTGAAACCAGCCATGATGACAAGACTATCTCAGAAGCCAATTTATCATATTCTTTCATGTTGGGCTATTGAAGAGAATTGCTCTAATTCAGTGGTTTTCTATCAGGGGGGCTGGGGCCTAGCAGAGGACTTGAGCAAACTTACAAGTGCGCTCAAAATGATTGAATTATTATAATATCTAGAATAGAATTTTAAATATGAATACAGCATATCATTATAATAAAAAAAAATATATAATTGTTAATTACTCACCCTCATGTCGCTCCAAAGCCCTAAAACCTTATTTCATTTTTGTGACACATATTAAGATATTTTAGGTGGAATCTGAGAGCTTGCTCATCCTCCAAATCCACCAAGGTTCCTTACTCATTCAAAATCTAGAAAGGTAGAAAATCATCCTAAAAACAGACCATATGCCTTCAATTCCAATGTTCAATTGGAATGTTGGAAAAACTATGAAAATATTTTTGCGCAGACATAAAACAAAAATAACTTTATTCAACAGTTTCTTCTCTTCAGTGTCAGTTTGCAGAAAAAAGTATTCTCGTAGCTTGATAATATTCCGATTGAACCACTGAAAACATCTAGTCTTTTTTGAGGATATTTCTTTTGGTATTTTTATGGACTTTCAACGAGTCATGAACCTTGCTGCCTGAGGATGAAGGAGCTCTCAGATTTCAGCTAAAATTTGTTCACTTGTGTTCCAAAGATAAAAAAAGGCCTCATGGGCCTCAAGGTGAGTCAATAATTTTTATTTTTATTATTTTTATTATTTTCATAATCTTTCCACATATTTGCATATTCATCTTAATATTGTCAAGTCAAGTCAAGTCAAGTCAAGTTTATTTATATAGCGCTTTTCACAATGTAGATTGTGTCAAAGCAGCTTAACATAGTTCTAGTAAAGTCCAGATTTCAGAGTTGAAGTTCAGTGTAGTTTAGCCCAGTGTGGTTTAAATTTCACTGCTGAAAGTTCAAACACTGCAGAGCAAATCCACCGAAGCACAGCTCCACAAGTCCCGATCCGAGCAAGCCAGTGGCGACAGTGGCGAGGAAAAAAAAAAACTTCACCAATTGACAAAGTGCAGGAAAAAAAACAAAAACAAAACCTAGAGAGAAACTAGGCTCTGTTGGGCACGACCATTATTCTTCTGGCCAAACTTCCTGTTCAGAGCTGCATTCCAGGCGCTGGAGGTTGAAGAAGCTGGACGTCCATCGTGGAGAAGCTGCAGGTGTGAGTAGGGCACCGGCGGGCGGTCAGGTTGGACCGCAGGATCAATGTGGGGACTCGTTTATCACGCTGGTCATTCAGGAATCAGTCTCATGCACTCCATTTCTCCATGATGACCACAGCATCAGCTCAGGATACGACCTGGTTCACGATTATGGATACCTTAAGATCATCTCTTTACAGGTCTTGGATCGCATCAATGGCGCTGCATAGTCTCTAGGGACCTAGGAATGAATATCCCCAAGTATAAATAGAGAATAAAGAAAATAATTAGGGCGTCACGGTGGCGCAGTGGGTAGCACGTTCGCCTCACAGCAAGAAGGTCGCTGGTTCGAGCCTCGGCTGGGTCAGTTGGCGTTTCTGCGTGGAGTTTGCATGTTCACCCCGTGTTCGCGTGGGTTTCCTCCGGGTGCTCCGGTTTCCCCCACAAGTCCAAAAACATGTGGTATAGGTGAATTGGGTAAGCTAAAAATTGTCCGTAGCGTATGAGTGTGTATGGATGTTTCCCAGTGATGGGTTGCAGCTGGAAGGGCATCCGCTGTGTAAAACATATGCTGGATAAGTTGGCGGTTCATCCCGCTGTGGCGACCCCAGATTAATAAAGGGACTAAGCCGAAATGAAAATGAATGAATGAATGAATGAAAATAATTAGCGTTGCTGCTGTTCATAGTGTATTTAAACAAGATGCAAAAATGGAGTGTTATAGATGAAAATAGCAGTTAAATAAACAAACATAGAAACAAACATGTAAAGCATATGAGAGTTTCTAACACAATGTCTGGTGTATTGAGGAGTGTGTCCTACAGGTGATGTCGAGCCAGCTCACCTGCGTAGAGCACATTCATGCATCGTACCGTTATGCGATGCATTGAGTGTATGCTTTACTAAGAAGATAGGTCTTTAATCTAGTTTTGAACTGAGAGAGTGTGTCTGAGCCTCGGACATTATCAGGAAGGCTATTCCAGAGTTTAGGAGCCATAAATGAGAAGGCTTGACCACCTTTACTCGACTTTGCTATTCTAGGTACTACCAGAAGCCCTGAGTTTTGAGATCTTAAAGAGCGGGTTGGATTGTAGCGAGACAGAAGGTTGGTTAGATAAACAGGAGCTAGATTATTTAAAGTTTTATAGGTAAGAAGCAATATTTTATAATCAATACGGAACTTAACAACTTAACAGGCAGCCAGTGTAAGGAGGATAAAATTGGGGTGATATGATCATATTTCCTAGACCTGGTAAGAACTCTGGCAGCTGCATTTTGTACTAGCTGAAGTTTATTAATAGAGGATGCTGGGCAACCAGCGAACAAAGCATTACAGTAATCCAGCCTAGAAGTCATAAAAGCATGAACTAGCTTTTCTGCATCTGAGATGGATAGCATACTTCGTAACTTAGCGATATTTCTCAGATGAAAGAAGGCGGTTTTTGTGACATGGGAGATATGATTTTCAAAAGTTAAATTGCTGTCTAGTATAACACCCAGATCTTTTACAGTAGAGCTAATGCTAACTTTGTGTCCCTCTAATTGCAGGTCGATTTGTGAGATCTGCTGTGTACAGGATTTAGGCCCAATAAGTAATAATT
>CAIGQV010019356.1:22995950-23007824 GCA_903798115.1 Danio jaintianensis | reverse complement strand
GTCCGGATACGTGAGGGGGATGAGTGGAAGACAGCATTTAACACACCCACAGGACACTTTGAATACCGGGTCTTACCTTTCAGGCTCACTAATGCCCCAGCTGTCTTCCAAGCCCTGGTCAACGATGTGCTGAGAGACATGGTTAATAGATTTGTCTTTGTGTACCTTAATGATATCCTCATCTTTTCCCCTTCTAAACAGATACACACTCAGCATGTCCGACAGGTGCTGCAGCGGCTGCTGGAGAACCAGCTTTATGTCAAGGCGGAGAAGTACGTGTTCCACACAAGGTCTGTTTCGTTCTTGGGGCATATAGTCTCGACAGAGGGGATCAAAGCTGATCCCGCTAAGGTAAGGGCCGTGGCTGAGTGGCCAATCCCCAACTTCAGAAAGGCTCTGCAGCGGTTCTTGGGGTTCGCCAACTTCTATAGGCAATTCATCCGGAACTTCAGCTCGGTTGCTGAACCCTTAACAGCTCTCACCTCTCCTAAGGTACCGTTCACATGGAATAGTGAAGCTCAGGAGGCCTTTGATGTTATTAAGTCCCGTTTCATCACTGCTCCTGTCCTTTCTCTTCCAGATCCAGAACGGCAGTTTATTGTTGAGGTGGATGCCTCGGAAGTAGGGGTAGGCGCGGTCCTGTCTCAGTGGTCCTCTAGGGATGGGAGGGTGCACCCTTGTGCCTTCTCCCACCGTCTGAGCCCAGCTGAACAAAACTATGACATAGGTAACAGAGAGTTGCTGGCTGTCAGGTTGGCTCTGGGGGAGTGGCGCCACTGGTTGGAAGGAGCAGCACACCCATTCTTGGTCTGGACGGACCATAAAAACTTGGAATATATCCGTTCAGCCAAGAGATTGAATTCGCGTCAGGCTCGCTTGGCACTCTTCTTTGGTCGATTCACCTTTTCCCTCTCGTACCGGCCTGGGTCCAAGAACGTCAAACCTGATGCACTCTCCCGGCTGTTCGACGCCCCTGGAGAGGATGTTACCCCAGAAGCCATCCTCCAGAGGGGGGTGGTGGTGGGATCTCTCTCTTGGGACGTCGAGCGGCGGGTGAGGGAGGCCGGTTGAGGAGGGGAAACACGGGAGGGGTGTCCAGGGGGTCGCCTGTTTGTGCCTATTCGGTTAAGACCGGAAGTTCTCCAGTGGGGTCATGAATCCAGAGTAGCCTGTCACCCAGGAATCCGGAGGTCGCTGGCTACCATTCAACAGCAATTTTGGTGGCCGTCTATGGCCCAAGACACCAAGCAGTTTGTGTTGGCTTGTGCAGTATGTGCCCAGAATAAGACTTCTAATCAGCCGCCCATTGGTCTGTTACAGCCCCTCCCCATTCCCTCTCGCCCCTGGTCACACGTGGCTCTTGATTTTGTCTCTAGCTTACCCCCATCGAGAGGTAACACCGTCGTTTTGACGGTGGTGGACCGCTTCTCTAAGGCGGCCCATTTTATCCCTTTACCCAAACTCCCATCCGCCAAGGAGACTGCTCAGATAGTAATTGACCATGTCTTTAGGATCCATGGCTTTCCGATGGATGTGGTCTCTGACAGAGGGCCTCAATTTGTCTCCCGGTTTTGGAAAGAGTTCTGCAGACAGATCGGGGCCTCTACGAGTCTGTCTTCAGGTTTTCACCCCCAGACCAATGGGCAGACTGAGCGAGCCAACCAGGATCTTGAGAGAGCTCTCCACTGCCTAGTGTCACAGAATCCGGGTTCCTGGAGTCAGCAACTGTCTTGGGTTGAATACGCCCACAATTCCTTGCCAGTAGCTTCTACAGGTTTGTCCCCTTTCCAATGTTCTGTTGGTTATCAACCCCCTTTATTTCCTGCTCAGGAGCCCGATGCCGCGGTCCCGTCTGCCTTTGCCTTTGTTCGTCGGTTTCGCCGCACCTGGAGAAGGGCTAAGGAGGCCTTGGCCCGGGCTTCCAGACGGACCAAGGCGGCGGCTGATCGTCACCGGACTCCTGCTCCCCCCCTTTGTTTGTGGTCAAAAGGTTTGGCTATCTACTAAGGACCTACCTCTCCGGGTGCCTTCTCGCAAGTTAGCACCCAGGTTCATAGGGCCATACCGGATCATTAAGGTCTTGAGTCCGGTGACAATACAGCTCAAGCTTCCTTGCACTCTTGGTCGGGTTCACCCTGTTTTTCATGTATCCAGGGTTAAGCCTGTGTTCCGGTCCCAAATTAATCCTGTTGTTTACCCGGCTCCTCCCCCTCCTCATCTAGTGGATGGCGTTCCTGTCTATACGGTGAGAAGGCTCCTCGATGTGAGACGACAGGGTCGGGGCTTTCAGTATCTGGTGGACTGGGAGGGCTATGGTGCGGAGGGGAGGTCTTGGATTCCGGCTCGGGATATTCTGGACCAGTCGTTGATCGGGGAATTTCGTCGGCGACGAGGTGAGTACTGGGGGGGGGGGGTACTGTAAAGAGTGTGTCCAGACCTACCTGTTTGTGATTATTGTCCTTATGTGTCGTCTTCATGTGTCATATTGGAGCACATGCTCTTTGTTTTGACAGCTCGCCATGTGCTCCGCTATCAGCGTGTTTTTCCCTCGCCTTGTTATCTTATTAGCGATTAGTATCGTCACCTGTAGCTCCTTGATTTTTTTCCCTTTTTTAGTTCCCTCTCCCCTCCTTGTCTTTTGTCAGACCGTCTTGTGTGTTTCACGAGTTCACTCGCTCTCGAGCCGTGTTTTGTCCTGTCCTGTCTTGTACACTTTGACTCCAAAGATTTTAGTTTCGATTTCGTTTTTCGCCCTCTCTGTTCATCTCTCTTCTGCCCTGTCAGGCGATCTTCTGGGTGTCAGTTATTTCCGCCGATTGTTTGTGGCGCACGGACTCCACCACCCGCAGTCACACGTCCACCAGCATCTACTCAGCGTCTTCCTGCTGCTCCACCCTCGAAGTTTGGACGTTCGTCTCTCCACGAGCCCGCCACCTAGTGGGCATTTCACGGAACTGCTATCCTTTATTATCCACTGTTGTCTGAATGAACGTTTTGACTCAGAGCTTTTTTCTTTTTAACATTTTTTCCCTCTACTGAGAGGTTTTTTGGTTTTGGAAACTTTAATAAATATTCACCTGCAACTGAATCTGTGGTTTCTTCCTGACACCACATGCTTATTGTAATGGATATAACGGTTTAATAAAATGGTTTTGTTTAAATGATAAAAAAACTAAAAATATCTGCAAATATACTGAGAAATGGATACAAATATTCATTTTCAAAAGGGGGTGTACTCATTTATGCTGAGCACTACATATTTATAATGTTATTTTGTTTTGTTGTTAAATTGTAATAGTTCAAATGTGTAAAAAAAAAAAAAAACCACTTGAATTAAACAATGATGTTTTAGTGTTTTATGCTTATATATGAAATATGATAACAACATATGAAAAGTATAATGTAACAAATAAATCTCAAGATCCAATTCATGCTGCTGATTTTCTTGTCAAAGCCCAGCATGACAATTTATGTAGACACAGTTATTCAAACTTTTATCTGCCTCTCAGTAACATGATATGAGCACTTTATCCCTTGCTCATAACCTTGGGTATGGAAAAATGCAATCATATAAATACACCTGAGCACTGTGATTTTTCCCATTTGCTAGGGTCACCTCCTTGGAGTGGGTCACAGTTTGTTATTCAGCTCAGAGACGTAGCGTTACGCAAGCAGGCATGTAACACAATGGAGCACACACTACAGGGGCTGATATATATGGAGCAGCGATATACCTTGAGAAAGCTCTTTTCTTCAGAAAGGCTTATATTTGCCAAGCTTTATAGTCCTCATGGGAGAGAAGAGCACTTGACTTATCTCATAGGTTGACGTATAAATGTTTGGTTGATAATTCAGGAGGAGCAACTTCGGAGAGCATTTCACAGGTAGGAGGTTTTTCCTGGCAGCCATCTCTTGTGTGATACATAATACCTTTGCATACAGAACAGCACCTATTAGCTCACACAGCTGAGTTTTTGTTAGAGTTCCCTATTTTTATTAAACGCCTCGGGCTGTAAGGGCAGGGGAGTCTCTCCATTTATCCACTTCCTGCCACGGGTTGCCAGGTTTGGTAGTGAGGCGCAGGAGTCCATGGGGAAATTAATGGGTGAGGAGTACTCTGAAGTGTAATGAAGTAAAAGGGAACAGGCAACATGGATTGAGAGATTAAACGTGTACCACTGGGCCAGCTCTGAATGACAGAGAGAGTTCAACATGTTCTTCTGAAGTATCAGGCCACAGGAGTAAGAAAGGTAATTTTGACCTTTTTTATCTTAAAATTGTGACTTTTTCGTTTCGGCTTAGTCCCTTTATTAATCTGGGGTCGCCACAGCGGAATGAACCGCCAACTTATCCAGCATATGTTGTACACAGCGGATACCCTTCCAGCCACAACCCATCACTGGGAAACACCCATACACCCTCATTTATACACATACACTATGGACAATTTAGCTTACCCAATTCACCTATAGCGCATGGACTTGTGGGGGAAACCGGAGCACCCAGAGGAAACCCACGCGAACACTGGGAGAACATGCTAACTCCACACAGAAACGCCAACTGGCCCAGCCAGGACTCAAACCAGCGACCTTCTTGCTGTAAGGCGACAGAGCTACCCACTGCGCCACCACGGCGCTTAAATTGCGACATCTTTCATTTTATTGTCAATTGAACCCCCACTTCAGATGAAATCAGAGAAGGAAATGGTGTGACATTATCTGAACAAAATCAGGGCCAAAACACTACACAGAGTATTTATTTTGACCAAAATCTTAACTTAAAAAGTACTAGTAACATGCTTATCACCCACAGCAGTGCTAAACAGCATTTGGCTGAGAATGAGTGCAAAAAAAAAAAAGACGCGTCTGGTTTATGACATAGCCCGATGCACTGCAGTGGAGAAGTGCCGGAACAAGTCAATTCATCAACTTCTTCTAAACTGCATAAAAGTTAGTGGCTGATTAACTGAGAGAAGAACAGAGTAAACATTCTATTGACTTAAACAGTGTGTATCTATTGTGACTAACACACATTGTAATAGTATGTATCTTCCATAGACATGCATTTTACAAAACACAAATGTGCATTATAATATCTGCAACCTAAGCAAGTATTATTTTATTAAGAACACTAATAAGTTTTCATCTTTCACAAATGCTGGGCTTGTCTTTCTCTGGCTTGGGGTCAGCCATTGTGAAAAGGCAGATTTGAATTTAGCAGCTGATCAATGTTATACTGAACCTTCACTCAGGATCACTCAGGTGTGATGGCAAGCTCCAGGGACCAGCCTAGACTGATCACACTGATGTGATTGTATGTGGTTTACATTAACAAATGATTCCTCACGTTTTATTTACAGTGATATCACAACATGTAGTTTAAAAGTATGAAAAAACTAAAGACTTTTTGGAGAAAAGATGGATGCATACTAATAGGTACTCAAGATTAACATGCAATTGGTCAAAATTATCTTTTTGGAAATTATGATATAACAGTATCACATGACCAGAAGAAGGAGGAAGAACCTCACATGTAACAACAACAATGATGGATTACAGAGCTGGGTTTGTGCTGCTTGCATTGCTAAGTTTATTATCACTGTATTACAACAAAACCTGGTAATTCTGTATCAACTAGACGACTACTGTTACAAAGTGGAAGTTTATAAAAACATTGCCGTTGCTGTGTCCATGTAAACACCCGGAAACAAGATTCTTTGTAAACAATGATGTCATGTGCAAACTTGGACACTACATAGTATGTGTTTAGGAAAGTGTAGATTTAAGGCAAGTGCACACACACGCACGCACGCACGCACGCACGCACGCACGCACGCACGCACACACATACACTACCAACAGCAGAGATGCATCATACACACAGACCACAAATGCTTCATACACACAGTGCTGACAGCACATCATCACTTTCTTACAGGTACTGTTTATTACCAAGACCACAACACCAAATACTGGCCTGGCATACGAAATAGCATTTTTCCCCTTTTTTTGTAAGTGTAAATGAAGATTGTTTTGAAAACATTGTCATGTAAATGTGAACATTTTTCAGAATGCAAAGGAAAATGAGCAGGTGGGAAAGTGGATTCTCTCAAGTTGTCAAATTTGACTGCAAAATCCATTTTCTTATTTTAAGGCCCAAGCTTTCTGTTATGTGTTTAGACCAGCAAAGCAGATGAGATGGCAGGCTTAATCAACAGGTGGAGCATATTTATAAAAATAAAAAAAAATAACTAAAGAAAGGCTGGACCTGACTTCCAGTAATTAAGTAGGGAACCTTTTTTTCCTGGAATGTAAGGGCAGATTGTAGAAGAGAGTACCAGGGCAGATCAGATGGTGATATAGACCAGGGCGACAAGATGGCAAAATAAAGTAGATGAAAAGCCAGAGTCAAGCTAGTATGAGGGCTTTTGGGCTTGCATACAGTTTTAGTAAAACTTCTACAAATGTGTACAATCTTTTCCTCCTTGGATTTTTCACTGTATAATACAGTATAATCATATTGATTTCCTAATGAAATGTATTGCTTATATTTCAACAAATCATCAGTTTACAATGCAAAACCATGACAATATTGCTGACTTAATAAGATAGTCTTCTACTGGCAAACAAATCAAACAAAAAAGGAGACTTTAACTTGTCCTTGAGCTTCTTAAAAGGATTATGATGATGTCATTGTGACATTATGAAATACTTTATTAGAATCTGATTTGTGGAGTAGTTCATTACTTTAAAAGGGGAAATATGATGGTGACGGTTGATGCATAACGTGGACACAAACTCAAGACTTTTTTTAATACATT
Source organism: Danio jaintianensis (assembly GCA_903798115.1). Taxonomy (NCBI): domain Eukaryota; kingdom Metazoa; phylum Chordata; class Actinopteri; order Cypriniformes; family Danionidae; genus Danio; species Danio jaintianensis. Next base: position 23,001,004 of record CAIGQV010019356.1, on the reverse strand, counting down.
AACTAAATTAACTAATACATCAACTGAAATTTTAAAATATACATACAGTGTAAAAGGATTTAAAACAACAGCATCAGAAAATTAATATTTCCTAATTGTGGGTTAACATAGAGGAAGAAAATTAAAAGTCTTGCTTTTTCAGTTTCCCCCACCACCACCCCCATCAGCATATTTTATTTTATTTTATTTTCATCATTCATTCATTTTCTTTTCGGCTTAGTCCCTTTATTAATCTGGGGTCGCCACAGCGGGATGAACTGCCAACTTATCCAGCATATGTTTTACGCAGCGGATGCCCTTCCAGCTGCAACCCATCACTGGGAAACATTCATACACACTCATTCACACACATACACTACGGACAATTTTAGCTTACCCAATTCACCTATACCGCATGTCTTTGGACTTGTGGGGGAAACCGGAGCACCCGGAGGAAACCCACGCGAACACGGGGAGAACATGCAAACTCCACACAGAAATGCCAACTGACCCAGCCGAGGCTCAAACCAGCGACCTTCTTGCTGTGAGGCGAACGTGCTACCCACTGCGCCACCGCGTCGCTTATTTTATTTTATTTTATTTTATTTTATTTTATTTTGAAATGCATTTGTGTGTGTGAGAGCGAGATTGATAACAAAGTCCAAATGTCACTTAATCAACAGCATGGGTCTTATCAAGCCTACACCAGCTTTCACCTTTGACCTGTTAACATGCTCAAATGATTGTTATAGGGGTGAGCAACTGTAGCCTTTGAGAAGGACGTCGAAATAGAGAATCATCCTGCTCATTGATTTATCATTCCTGACAAATCCATTGAGGATTAACACTGTATCCTAGGAGGGAGTGTCGAGTCCTGTTTCTGAGATTTACATGTATTCATTTAATATGTGCTATTATTCAAAGCAAATACTCCAACAAAGTGACAGAAATAAAAAAAAATGCCACATGCAAGCTTTCAGAATTGCTCTAAAAAAATCCACAAACAAAACCACGCTGGTGGTTTTGAGAATCGTGAATCACGATGAAACATCTTATACTGTAGGGTCCTGAGGAAGAAAGACCCCAATGTCTCCATTATCCACCGTGAAAGCCCACTTCTGAAAATGACTCATTAAGATTTTGATCAATCTTATGTTTCACTGTGCCGCACAGTAAGGAAATGCCATCAAGAAATTGCATTTCCCAATGAAATTAGGCATCCAGCCGGCCCATCCAATCCCATGTGTTTCTTTTGAGATATTAAGATCTGATATGATTTTGAGCTGAAAACCAGCTTTTTTTTACCCTTCTCTAAATGAAGCAATTGAATTTCCTTGATGGTCTCAGGGAGCACTTAGCTTAAGAGAATACACTTCCAAATCAAAAAGCTTTCAATCATCTCAAATCACATTTGGATGAGATACGCTCCCAAGTGTAGCGTCTCGTTGAATGCGATTGAACGTTTGAGTGGCTTGCGCACACATCGGGCATGTTAGGAAACATTAGGTTTGACTTTCTGCAAGGTCTGCCGATTGCCAGTGACATCTTGGCTGTTTGAGGTACGGATGGCATGTCAAACATGGGACAGGGCAGGAGAAGAGGACGAGGGCAGAGCGAGACAGAACGCTTTTCATTACCACACTGCTCTGATTGATTACAAATGGACTTGGCAGACAGGGTGGATGGCAGAAGAAGATAAACATTTAAGGATTTAAAGATTAAAAAAAGAAATGGTACTTTACATTAAGCTATATTCAATAATGTTAAATGCAAATGGCTTGTGGTTTTCAAGACAATGAAAGGAGTATGCCAAGACCAGGGTCAGAAATTAACTTTTAAACTATTTGTCTACTTTATTATGGCAATTTTCTAAATTACTTTACGAACTGTATCTGTCTTGTGTTTTATGTTAAATATCAAAATGTAACCAATTATTTTCATGTTCTTTTATCTTGACACACTGTCTAAAAATGTGGTACTCATGAGCGAGGTGTTGTAGAAGACGTGAGTGGTCACGTATGTCCATCAACCGCGCTTACATAGAAAAACAATGGAAATATAAGACACTGTCTCACCTCGGACTCACGAAAGTCTGAATCCTTTCTCTACACACATGCACAAGATTGGACAGTTGTTGTCCACTGCACCTGCTGACCTCCAGTCAGTGCTAGCATTTTCATTAAAAGAGATTTTAGTTTTGAAGCTCACTGAATCTATGCACAATTGCTGTTTTTCTGTTGTTAGGAGAGGTTTGGGCTGAACCTTTGGAAGTATCTAATTATAAAGTTTTGCTTTCACACTTGGTTCAATTACCTGCACTGTACCCAAGTTAGATTGTCCCCCCTTGCCACTTTCTCGCTTGGTTTGTGTTCACACGGTCTTTTTTCCTTCTGAACCGCGGTACGCTTGCGTCATCGAGCTGCTGTTGTGTACGGCTGTTGCTAGGTGACGGGCACGAAAGCAAAGCTCCAAAATGGAAAGACATCGTGGTCTTCCTGCTTTTACTGAATCTTTTGGTTTTGGACATACAGAAAGCGACAGATACACACAAACACACGCACACGCACACGCACACACGTTTGTTTTTGTGAAAAGTGGGTACATTACATGGGTGTCCATTGATTTTATACTGTACAAACCATATTTTGTATTGCCCTAATCCCACCCTACCCCTAAACCCAACCGTCACAGAAAACAGTGTACAGATTTACTCTCTGAAAAAAAACTCATTCTGTGTGATTTATATGCTTTTTGAGAAATGATTACATCAGCAATGTCCTCATAGTTCACCTCCTTTTTGTAATACCTGTGTCATACCTATGTCATTATACAGATTTGTGTCCTGACATGTCACAAAAACACGTACACACACACGCGCACGCGCACACACACATACACATGCACACGCGCACACACACACACACTTCCGTTATTTGGTACGATTGCATTCATACCAGAAGTGAACCGGACCAGAGTTCGCGTAAACCGTACCCCAGACCACCTCTTTCAGGCAGACTCGGGTAACGTTACGGTTCGTGGGTGCGCACCCGAGTTCAGAAGACACGTTCACACTAGCTAAACGTACCGTACTCTGACGTCAAACGAACCTGGGTGCGGACCAAAAGTGCTAGTGTGAAAGAACCCTGGGAAAAGGCTATTTTATTAGAATATCCCATACTTTATGGTGTAGAATGCACTGTTGATTCACTTTCCCCTCCTACAACTCCTGTCAGTATTGGGAACCATTAGGCAAACCCCCAAATGATCCGTTCCTTCACACATTCACCCCCCCCCAAAAAAAACAACAACAACAAAACAATATATTGATTTCACTTTTGTGTGGGGCTGCATATGAGCGAGTGACAATGAGGTGACACCTGAGGCAAACAACAACTCTCCCCTGAGGTGCTAATCAAGGTGAATGCGTCTGCACAGGGGCGTTTTTTTGTCCATTTATTTGTAATTTATGGTGAATTTTAGTTGCCATTTTGCCACAAACCCCCATTAATTTCCAACCCTGACTCAGACGTGTTGGGCTCAGGTGCCAGAATCTTTTTAGCATGTTCAAATGTCTTATTATTATGCTGTTGATAAAATAAATAGATCATATGTGAGGAAATACATGGTTTAATGTGCTGGCTGTCAGTGTGGAATTGCTCATTTGAAAACATGAGGTAAGAGAATAGTGTTATAATCAAATTTATATGAAAAGAAATTGCTCATAGAGGTGTGTAAATACATAAAAAAAACAAGGCCCTAAATAAAGAACGTCTGTTGCTGAGGGCAGTTTTATCTGACAGGTGCCAGGCTTGGCATTTAATGCACAGGGATTGAAGAGCGGGGCAATCCAGGATGAGAAGCGTAATACAATTCTCTGGTGCTACTAATAGGAGACAGATCTCCTTTCCATGCCAAACATCATATCTCTAATGCTCATGTGGGGGAAACATATGCTAATGGAACCCAATCCCTGTTCCCTCGTATTTATGCTATAATGACCTTAAATTTGTGCGTTAGAAGGAAATAAAGAGTAAATCCAATGGAAAACGGTGCAGCTGAGGCCAGAGCTGGTCTTGACAGGCTCGCTGAGAGTGATATGAAATGGGAAGCACTGAGATGTCATCGATTTTTTGTTTGTTTGTTTGTTTTCTTTTTTTTACATCAGACTTGAATTTTCATTTGTAGACCTTGTTTAGCATACTTCTAGTATGTCCACCTAAACTCAAACGTGTTGAGACCTGTAGTATGTTATGGACACTAATAATCTTATAAAAAGATCATACTACTGTATATTGCTAAATTGGCAGATGTGTACGGGTATTTGTATTTTGTGATACACATATACTGACTGTTGACACTGAATGTCCCAGTTATTTTTTTAATCACTTCATATGATTCAAAGTTATTTCGATGGCAATTAATGATTGTATTTTAAGTAAAATAAAATAAAAATAAAATAAAAAATATACATAACTACATATAAATAGCTAGGCACAGACAAGAGACATTACTCTCTTTTAATTATTTAAATGTGAGTCAAGGGCCTTTTAGCTTTGTTACAATGTAATATTTAAGAAAAGTAAAACATCATATTGTATGTATTAAAACATACAATGTTTCAAAGTAATGACATCTTTTTTATACATACCAAATATTAGCATTCATTTCTGACTAAGTTCACAGTTTCTAAAGCATGTTCAATAGTCTTGATAAATGTAACCTTCTTTAGTTGAAAATAGAATTATTTTTCAAAATATATTTTTATAACAAAAACTACAATTACTCTGCTTGTTTTAGTTGATTTATCCAGAACTGTAGAATTTATTTACAGTATTTAGGGCAATTGAATTATAAGTAACTGATATTAAATGACCTAAAAATGAAAAGTAATCCCTTACTTTACTGTATTAGTGGACAAGTAATGTGATTGTAGTAACTAGTTACTTTGTAAATCATTACACCCAACACTGTATGTATGTATAACAAACAATACAGTACAGTATATATTATAGTACCAAAAGTATTACTTATAATATAATATAATATAATATAATATAATATAATATAATATAATA
>CAIGQV010019356.1:22953811-22982965 GCA_903798115.1 Danio jaintianensis | reverse complement strand
TCAATCAATCAATCAATCAATCAATCAATCAATCAATCAATCAATCAATCAATCAATCAATCAATCCATCAGAGTTTATTGTAAAACTGGTTTAAAATAAATAAGAAATATAGACATTCAATAATGTCACTCTAAAGCTGCGGTCACACTGAACTTTTTGCCCCATAGACTTCCATTCATATGCACGCGAATGCATCAGACCGGAAATGGAAGGTCGTACGACAAGTTTTGCAGTTCGCTGCATTGCAAAAGTTCAAGCTTGGTGAGCTCTGACCTGCGAAATTGCATCACTTGACTGCGTGAGACCAAACGAAGATCAAAACATGACCTGTCTATACAGGAAATTTAAAATATGGACCAATCGCTTGCTTTTTTAAATGTCTAATCATGTTGTTTATTCCCGCCCCTTTTTACAGCGCCGTACAGCAAAATTTGGCATGCTCAAACTCTAGTGTGGTCGCGGCATCAGAGTGTTATGAGTTGGAGTGCCCATAAGACTTTCAAGATCACTCCACACATCACCTCTGACACTTAACTGGACTACATGTACCATCATGCTTTGCACCAACACGCCTAATTCAGTTTATCCCAGACACTGGTTAGACTCCCAGCTGCACCACATTAGCACACATATATAAGCACCACTTCTACACATAATCATTGTGAGACTTGTTTCTTGTTATGAATGTTACTAAGCGTTTCTGGTTTCCTATCATTCCGTGTTCTTTGTTTTGCATGTCAGTGTTTTTTGATCCTGGACTGTTCCTTGTTTTTGTGATGCTTTGATGCCATCCCTGACTCACAACTGTTTTATGGATTACTCTTTTACGGATTACCTTGGACATTACTGTTGCTCCTGTGTTGACCCCTACCTGTTTTGACCATTCAATTTTATAATAAATTGCACATGGATCCTCAACTCCATTGCCATGCCCATTTCATAACAGAGATACAATGTTGCCGTTACGTGAAATAAAGTAACATTCTTACGTATAAAGTTACGGTGTACTGTATTATGAAACAAAGTCACTAGAGGGAGACGTACTGTAAAGTTTGCATAATTTATCGCAAAATGTGCAGTGTTGGGGAAAGTTGCTTTTGAAAGTAATGCATTACGATATTGAGTTACTCCCCAAAAAAGTAACTAGTTTTGTTACTTAGTTACTTTTTATGGAAATGCGTTACGTTACTTTTGAGTTACTTTTTTATACCTGCCTCAGGCTTGATCTCTTCCAGAACTTGCAGGGTATTTTTCTTTTTTTAAATATAGGAGCTCTGCATTTATAACCTGTATAACCTACACCTTCATGTACTTAAAAAAAAATGAATAAAAAAATAATTAGAACAACGTTACCTTCTGAAAACTTCCTGATGCTATACAGTGCACCTGGGAAGTATTCATAGTACTTCACTTTTTCCAAATTTTTTAATGTTACAGCCTTATTCCAAAATGGATTAAATGTATTTATTTCCTCAAAATTCTACACACAATACTCCATAATGACCATGTGAAAAAAGTATTTAGCTCTGGGCTCTGGCTGGGCCACTCAAGGAAATTCACAGAGTTGTTGAAGCCACTCCATTGATATTTTGGCAGTGTGCTTTGGGTCATTGTCCTGCTGGAAGATGAACCGTCGCCCCAGTCTGAGGTCAAGAGCACTCTGAAGCAGGTTTTCATTTAGGATGTCTCTGTACATTGCTGCATTCATCTTTGCCTCTATCCTGACTAGTCTTCCAGTTCCTGCAGCTGAAAAACATCCCCACAGTATGATGCTGCCACCACCATGGATGGTATTAGCCTGGTGATGAGCGGTGCCTGGTTTTCTCCAAACGTAACGCCTGGCATTCACTCCAAAGAGTTCAATTTTAGTCTCATTAGACCAGAGAATTTTGTTTCAGATGCCTTTTGGCAAATTCCAGGCAGGCTGCTATGTGCCCTTTACTAAGGAGTGGCTTCCGTCTGTTGTCCTTCTGTAAGGTTCTCCTCTCTCCACAGAAGAATGCTGGAGCTCAGACAGAGTGACCATCAGGTTATTGATCACCTCCCTGACTAAGGCCCTTCTCCCCCGATCACTCAGCTTAGATGGCCGGCCAGCTCTAGGAAGAGTCCTGGTGGTTCCAAACATCTTCCACTTACGGATGATGGAGGCCACTGTGCTCATTGGAACCTTCAGAGCAGCAGAAATTTTTCTGTAACCTTCAGCAGCCTTGTGCCTCGGGACAATTCTGTCTTGGAGGTCTACAGACAATTCCTTTGTCTTCATGCTTGGTTTGTGCTTTGACATGCACTGTCAACCCTGGAACCTTATACACCTTAGACACGTGTATGCCTTTTCAAATCATGTCCAATCAACTGAATTCACCACAGGTGAACTCCAATTAAGCTGCTGAAACATCTCAAGAATGATCAGTGGAAACAGAATGTACCTGAGCTCAATTTAGAGCTTCACGGCAAAGGCTGTAAATACTTATGTACATGAGATTATTCAGGTTTTTTATTTTTAATAAATTTGCAACAATTTCAAAAAATCTTTTTTCACATTGTCATTATGGGTTATTGTGTGTAGAATTTTGAGAAAATAAATGAATTTAATCCATTTTGGAATAAGGCTGTAACATAAAAAAATGTGGAAAAAGTGAAGCGCTATGAATACTTTCCGGATGCACTGTACATGCCGTATATACAGATTAATAAAAGTTGAAAGAAATGTGTTCTTCTACTTTTGTATTTTTGTCTTATTAGTTCAGTAAAATCACTGTCCATTGAGACAATCACCATCCTTTCTATGTGTTCAAAATAATGAGAATACCTCCATCACAGAAATGTAAGGCTCTGGCCTGCCATTCTGGTTTCTGTCTGTTCCCGCAGGGAGCTCATTCTCTCACTGAGTGTGATTCAACGTAATTACACTAATTTTAATTCAGCAATTTATTTTTTAAAAGCAAATTAATTAATCTAAAAAATTAATATTATTACTTAATTTTTTAAAGTAATGCGTTAATTTACTCGTTACTTAGAAAAGTAATATTACTGTGCAACTCGAGTTACTTGTAATGCGTTACCCCCAACACTGAAAATGTGTCTGATACATTGTGACTTTTAGGTAACAACTGAAATGCAATAACACTTTTGTGGTTTAAAAATCAGGGGAAAAAAAATTAAGTTTGAAATACATTTCTAAAAAAAAAGTTAGACTGCAAGATTTAAAGTCACATTGCATAAATAATAAAAAAATTGAAATTACAGGAAGATGTAAAGCTGAGATTATGAGACATAACTGCAATATTAAAAAGAAATGTGTGGCACAATATGATTAAAATGTTCATTGTTAATTGTACAGTGTAAAAAATGTGATAAGAATGTAATGTTACAACATGTTTATTACAACACAGGCTCATTAGTAATACATACCTTAGCCTACATTTTAGCAAAACATAAACCTTTCATTTAGGGTATCTTTCATTGCACATTTCACATGAAAAAAACAATAGAGGGCACTGTCTACATTTTTGTAAATCTGAAATAAGTTACATGTTTCAGATACACATTTTTTTTTGTCACGATAAATACTTTTCGTTGTGCGTTATATTACAATATATGATATTGTCATTTTAAGAAAATTCTAAGACCATTTAATGCCACTGAATATATAATTATTATACAGTGGACTGCAGCTTTGAAGCAGAACTCATTTAGACAACTTCTTCCATACCATCAGCAGTTATCAGGTAAAAGTTACATTTCAGTTACTTTCAAGCACGCCTATATTTTAAAAGATGTTCCTTGAGAATGGATGAGAGAACAGAGCCCCCACAATCTAAATTCTAAATTCTTCCACCAAAAAAAATTGAGATCCTGTTAATGTCCATGTAAACACCGTACAACACTGTACAAAGTGAACTATTGAGAAAAATTATCTTGCCAAAAAAACTTGTCCGCATGATAATAGATGGGTAAGCAAACACATTTGATTGCAAATTAAAGACAGCATTAAATTGTTTTGTGGTATTTATTTGATGCTATGCAAATAACTTCATCAAAATAATATTTTATTTGTCAATAGTATATCATTGTAAACATCATTAGTGAGGAACAAAAAGTTGGAACAAAGGTTGTTGGCATCATACTGCCTCGTTGCATTCATTTTTACATAGAAACTGCAGTGGAACATATGTTTAAGTATATTTTTGCAGTTTCACAAAAATATAGGCTAAAGCACATATTTACTTTTTGGTATAATTTGCTTACCTTTTGTTTTATCACAGAGAAGACTTTACTACTGACAGTAGGCCTATATGAACAAAATAGACTAGATATATTAAATTATACTAAGAACACATGTTTGACCCTGGACCAATATAGACTCTCTGTACTTCACTTCACTTCACTTCTGAATTAATGTGCACATCCTCAAACCATAAGATTTAACACCTGAATGTCTATTCTCACCTTTTATCTACAGCACATATTTCCTTTTGAAGTTTTTGGCTAAGAAGATAAATGAATCAGAACAGATCTATAATGCTTATCCCTGTCTGCGTGGTTTATTCCTTTAAAATATTAATCCCACATGAAGGAAGCTGTCATTTTGAAAAAAGATAGGATAAAAATGAAATCTTCCATTACCATTTTTTGAAGGTAAAGAATATATTAAAGAGCAAATGCAACATAATGTCTAAAGAATGAATGGGAGAGAATGAAGTCTCTAGAGAGGGAATCAAAGGTGTCGACTAAGCTGGAAACTCTGTCAAGTACACGGGTCAATTGTTAAGCACACAAAACCCCAGGACAAGCAGGCCTTCCCTTTGTCCCTGTAGGGTAAAAATTCAAAGCCTGGCTTTAGCATGCTGGAAAGAGAGCTATAATACTCTTTAAAATATGTAAAGAAGCACATGATTACGTACATACTTAATGTGAGCTACTATCAATCCGTGAAAGCCAGAAGAGGCCTGGGATATTTACGCTTCTCAGAAGCTTTTTATTTAGTCCCTCCTCCATTCCTGACACACTTCACTTTGAATAGAATGAGCCTCTGCTACTTTTGAGAGTTATTGCAAAGTCCAACATCCTCTTAATGTGAGTAATTTACAAGCATTTTCCATTGTAACACATACTTTTGGATAGCACAAAAACCTGCATTAAAAGTCAAATTGATCATTTATTATGTACTGTATGTATTAATAGTCAAATTCTATCAAAGATTACATGTCTGATGAAGGTCCTGGGACCGAAACTTGATATTTAATGAAAAATAAGTTCAAAATAACAAATAAAACATTTCTTTGTAAACATTATAAATGCCAGACACTTATCAGTCTCTCAGTTCATTCTTGGGAAGTTTTGTATTTTTTTATTTATTTATTTTTTATTTTTTTGCACTGCTCTCACCACAGCATTTCAGTCAGGGTGAGTTCTGGACTATTGGATGCTGTAGGCTATGTTGTTGTTTATACAAGGTTTTTTTTTTTCCATTTAATGTTAAGACCTGCCAAATAATAGTCCTTTTTGACACATCATTTTAGTTTTTTTACTGGGGAATTTGGGAATTGTATTATACTGTATATAGTTACAGTTGATATCAAAAGTATTAGCCCTCATGTGAATTTTTTATTTTCATTTTCATATATTTCCCAAATGATGTTTAACAGAGCAATACATTTTTCACAGTATGTCCTATAATATTTTTTCTTCTGAAGAAAGTCTTATTTGTTTTATTTCGGCTAGAATGAAAGCAGTTTTATTTATTTATTTATTTTTTTACATTTTAAGGTCAATATTAGCCCCTAATATTTTATTTGAGATTGTCTACAGAACAAACCATTGATATACAATGATTTGCCTAATTACCCTAACTTGCCTAACTAACCTAGTACGCCTTTATATTGCACTTTAAGCTGAATACTAGTATCTTGAAAAATATCTAGTAAAATATTACGCACATCATCATGGCCAAGATAAAAGAAATCAGCTATTAGAAATGAGTAATTAAAACTCGTATGTTTAAAAAATCTTCTTTCCATTAAACAGAAATTGGTGAAAAAATATATAGGGGGCTAATAATTCAGGATGGCTATTAATTCTGGCTTCAACTGTCCATTATTTACTAAATTTAGTTGAAGTCAAAGTTCTGAAGTTATTAGTAAAAATTAGTAAATTATTGCTGAAAAATAGTTATGTTTAATGGAGAGAAGATTTTTTTCAGCATAGTTTTAAACATAATAGATTTAATAGCAAATTAATTACTAATTTCTTTTGTTTTTGCCAAGGTGACAGTGCATAATATGTTTTTACTTATTTTGTAAGATACTAGTATTCAGCTTAAAGTGAAATGTAAAGACTTAATTAGTTTATTATGCTAACTAGGCAAATTATGTTAATTATTAGATAAGTTGTTGTAAAACAGTGATTTGTTCTTTAGCTAATAAAATAATAATAATACAAATCGATGGGGGCTAATAATATTGACTTTAAAATAGTTTTAAACAAATTAAAAACTGGTTTTATTCCTGCCAAATTTAACTAAGTAAGATTTCCCCCCCCCCAAAAAAAGTATATGAAATACTGTGAAAATGTCTTTGGTCTGTTAAATATCACTTGGGAAATATTCACAAAAGTGCTAATAATTTTGACTTCAACTATATATATATATATATATACAATATTTTGCCAGTAACAGCACTCGACCCGCCTCTTCATCCTTCACCCTTGTGTATTACTCCGCCCACATACGGCGACAAGCTGAGGACACTCTACAGTTCGACAAATTTTACTGCTGTTGGGCAGCATAAAGTACTTTTGAGGCTTTTTTGTAGTTGTTTAGATTGCAACTATGCAGTTTATTTATAAAGATAGTGCCTATTTTAATAATATTTATAATTTCTGAGAGGCAGCTCGTCGGCGGCCATTAGCCTGCCATACAGAGCAGACCAAAGACGGTTGACGTTGTCTATCCACAAGATGGCGACAGGACCGCATAATAAGCCCTTAGAAGATTAAAACAGCGTAATTTCTAACTACAGCTGATTAAATCATTATTAAACTGGTAAGTGATATTCTAAGTCGATCTCTCTCTTTTGTATGTTGCAGTGCTGTATTTATACCATATAATTGTAGTGTATTAAGTGTGAGATGGGATTCGCATATCAGTAATGTGTGTTGTGTTGGCAGAAAGAAAGAAGAAATGCCCGCATGTGTTTAGTGTTTTTCCTTATCGCAAACACAAGAGCAATCTGGTAGTGATTGCGCTGTTTTTTCAAGGTTAATTATTGTGATATCCCGATTGCAACAGAGAAATACTGTAGACTGTAATAGACTTATACTGTAAGGAGATATCTCTGTAGACGGATGGCATGTCATGTAACGTTCAGCCTTATAATCTTAAAATGTCCGCAAAATCACCTGTTTTGTCTTCACTTTAGATAGAGAATCATTGAAACACTACCTCTAAAGTGAAGTTGGTGAATCAGTAACGGCTTCTGCTGTTCTGACATCAGCTGCAGATGTGAATGAATGGCGGAAGAAAGTAGTTCCTAATACAAAAGGGTTTTTAGACTCTCCGTGTTTGGTTTTCTTTCTTATATACATGATTGTGCCGTTGAACTGTTGTATAAAAGCAATATCACACGAGTAGCAGTGCGATATGGCTGTATATCAGGACTGGTGGGACGCTAACGCACGCCTCCCACCCGTGCTGATATACAGCCATATCGCACTGCTACTCGTGTGATACTGCTCATATATATATATATATATATATATATACTGCTCATATATATATATATATATATATATATAGTCTGAATGTGTAAAACCAGACCACTGATAAAACCATATCCTCATGATCTGCACTTACTGAAGATCTCTTACCTTTGTACTTATCAGCTCTTACAGCTGAAACCGGAACTTCAAAGGAGAGATACATAATGAATCTTTATATACTCTATGAAAGGTACCTGCCAATTTGCTTATCGACCATTTGCCTTCTTTTAGGTTTTCACAGGCATCTTTGTTGACTTGGGAAACAATGTTTAAAACATACATCGCTCTAAAAGGAATAAGGCTAATGCTAGCTGACCTCTTCAGGGGGGTTGTCTTGTTTTGTCCCCTTTTTCCTAGTCCATTTGGGCTGTGCAAGAAATGAGCTCTTTATGTACAAAGAGAAAGAGGCTAAAAGCTTTCAGCCAGGTATAAACATGCTGAATTTTATTTTGCGTGCTCCAGAGAAACCACAACATCGCTAAATCCTTTCCTCCTGCTCTCTTTCAATTCTCCTACCTAACAGCCATCACAAAAGTGGTGCTGGTATGTAACTGCTAATTTATCCTCTCAATGTATGATATCCTGTCATCTCCTCATTTGTCTCGGAGTGTTTCTAATCGGAGATAATCCTGGTCAAATCCTTTGATTGTGAGTTTGAATGCGATCCATCTCCAAAGAAGCGATTTAATGTTCTTCATGGCACTTGACGTTAAGTCATTTATCTAGTGGAATGACTGGAGATGCTTGTTTTAATAAGAGTGCTCTTCATGAAAACCAAGGAGACTCACCATTTAATTATCCTAAAGGAAGGCTATTCTCGACTTTCGATCAAGCAAATTGCTGCGGACGCGAAGAATCTCAGTCAAGCTCTCTGTTTCCTTCACCTTCTTTGGAAGATTTCATGTGCCATCTCTTCTTGGATGAAGTCCACCCCCTACAGCTTCAGTCCCTCACATATTTTTGCATTTCGAAAGCTTCACAATGGGCTGGGTTAGTTATTCTTACATCACTGGAGAATGATTATGTAAGGGAAGCAGTTTAGGCGTTGGCAGTGGCTTTGTGTTGCAAGCCTGCAGACATTCCACAGATGGTAAAGAAAAGTAACGGGCACAGAAACACTGCCTCTATTTTCTCTCTCACTGCCTGTTGTTTGAAGTTATTTCTCCAAGCACCAGACTTACATTTGTGGAAGAGGAATCAGTGCGTTTAAACATAAAAGTGACAAATTATCTTATGACAGAGTAATCTTCTCTCGCACTTGCAGGAAAAACACTTTCACAGACTTTATTTTAAGAGTAAAAAGAAAGTTTTGGAGATCACAACTGCTATTCCTTTATACACATATTCACGTAACATAAACATGCACAGGACTTTATTGCATGCTGAAACATTGCATTAGCTAATGCAGTTCATGTTGTTGTAGTTTCTTCTGTGTGTAGAGCAGATTTAAAGCACTGCTGTGGCCCCTCTTCAAAGTAATCTGCATGGCCCTTTCCAACAAATGAGAACCTTCTTTAAAGAAATTATCAGTATTTTTTGTATAAAAGTAATAAAAAATTATACACTTTCACAAATGCTTGTCTTGGTCTAGATCTGCAATGTAACCTCTCGCCTGATGAAAACGACATGGACTGGTCCAGTGTTTACATGAGGAATTTGTAAAGACACTCAAGAGCTCTTCTCAATGTAAAACTGTCCTGAACAAGTATGTTTTTGAAGTACAAAGTGTTTCTGTCTTCTACATCAAACACACACACACACACACACGCGCACGCGCACACGCACGCACACGCACACGCACACACACACACTCACACACGCACACACACACACACACACACACACATACAGTATAGACCCCTTATTTGTTGGCTGGCTTCTTGTGAATTACTTTGAAGCTGCATACAAAAATGTCCTTTCTGAGATCCATACACTTGTATTAGATGAAGAAAAAAAAAACCTTTAAATATCTGTTGGAAGGATTAATATTTAGCTGAATAAAGTAGGTGATATATGCATCTTTGATAGCCTGGGGGTGACCATACACACTTTATGTCAACGTTATTAATTAGCCTGTGAATGAATGAATGAATGAATGAATGAATGAATGAATGGTTCCTATGTGTTGTTTAATGAAGATTTAATAACTAAATTATAATAACTAATTTATTTACAGCACATAATCTGTATTGTTATTTTGCAAGATACTACAAATGAGCTTAAATTGCAATTTAAAGACTTAACTAGGTTGTTAGGTTAACTAGTCAAGACATTGGAAGACAGTGGTTTGTTCTGCAATGACAAAAGTTCTTGCTCTGTTAAACATTACTTTAGAAATATTTGAAAAATCATATAGAATTCATAGGAGGGCTAATAATTTTGCCTTCTAATGTAAAATACATTTTTTTTAAAGTAGCCAAAAGAAGTAAACAATATGCATATAAATGTAATTTCAGTGTGAAAAACAAACAAACAAACAATAAAAATATCTGTCAATTTATCTGAACATAATACCATGATGCCATAAACTATGAACAAAAGACTTTTTAGGTGTAAATAAATATTTTTTTAGAATTTTGAAATAAAATCCTTCATTTAATCTTGATTTTTGCTGCCAAAAACTAGGCCAAGTTAAAGAAGAATATTTGAAGAGTTTATTTGCAAAAAAAACAACAAAAAAACCAAATAACTTTTTTAAGTCTAAGTACATTCTCTTGTCCATTCTCAGCTCTTTAAAGTTCTTGCATCGTTTAAATGATTATTTAAAGAATAAAACAGCAATCATACAAAAATTTTGCAGATATATACAGAACAGAAACGGAGTGCTGAGTGGTCATTTAACATTTTAAGACATTGGAGCTATTTTTATACACCATCAAAGACTGTGGGCTTACTGGGCTTTCTGTGTATAAATACTGATGGCCACATTTAGTACAACAATAAATAGCAAACAATTCTATAAATATCACATCATTTACTGTGTTTTTACTCAAGCCATCATTTAATATAATAAATAATGAACATATTTTATTTTCTGAATACAAATGGATGACTATACATATAAAATACAAGATGTTTTAAAATGCTGTGCTTCGAACACAGACGATGAATCATTTTCACATTTCATCGCTAATTTTCGTCAGATAATTTATAAGGCATTTCCAGAGTTAAATGAAAAGAAATAGATTTGTTTTTATATTTTTTATATATATTTCAAACAGATACCTGTGTGTTACTTATGCTGTCTGATAAACTCAGTGTCCATATGCACTGCTGTTTTGGGTGTCCACACCGGAGTACACATCCTCCATTTGTCCACCTAAATCAAATTTCAGCTCATGTTATGGGAGATGTAATCTGTCACATAACCTTGAAATTGGAGGAGAGACACCATCAGTCAAAACTTAATGTTTATATAGAGGCTCTTCAGCATGTCTTAACATTAAACTGTTTTTGGTCATTGTATGCTTTTTTAATATATAATTATTGCATTATAAATATTCTATTGTAGGATTCAATTATTCATTCTGTAGACTAAAAAAAGTAATAGAAACACGCCTCACAGCAAGAAGGTCACTGGTTTGAATCCCGTCTGGGCCAGTTGGCATTTCTGTGTGGAGTTTGCATGTTCTTCCTGTTTCCTCCGGGTGCTCCGGTTTCCCCCACAGTCCAAAGACATGCGGTATATGTGAATTGAATAAGTAGTGTAGTGTGTGAGTGCATGTGTGTGTGAATGAGAGAGTGTATGGGTGTTTCCCAGTACTGGATTGCGGCTGTAATGGCATCTGCTGCGTAAAACATATGCTGGAATAGTTGGCGGTTCATTCCGCTCTGGTGACCCCTTATAAATAAAGGACTAAGCTGAAGGAAAATTAATGAATGAGTATGGGGAGTGGTTTTTTTATTATTATTTATTTTAAGAGGTTTGTCAAGCCCACTCACCTGTGTAAAGCACGCTGCAAAGTGAAGCACACATGCAAAGTGTTTTTTTTTTTTTTTAAGAATGTGTCTGGTGCAATTGTGCAAAACTGGTGAAAGTGTCAGTTAACATGTCAGAAAGATGAAAGAGTGTGTTTTCTACAGTAGGTTTGTCAAGGTACACACAGTTTGGTATATAATTATTCCAAACCACAACAATGCCTTTTGTATATAAGGAAAATAGCAGAAAGTGAAATCCGTTCCCATGTGGTGGGATTTCAAAACAAATGCAGAAAGAAAAGTACTTCTGCTTCTTCCTATACAAGGATAGGCGGGATCATTTCGAGAGAGCAGAGCTGTGATTGGATCCCATTGGCACCACTTCCTGAATAAACAAAAACAGAGCACAGCCTGGGAGATTTTGGCCCAGAGCAGAACTGTAGAAGAAGCTGTTAAAAATCCTGCTGCCATCCTCCACTGTCTCTGTGTGTGCGCGCCCAGGACAGAACGTCTACAATCTTTCGTGTGAGGGAGGAAAAGAAGACAGAAAGTGAAAGTGTTGGGAGCTTTAACAGTTCTTGGTAGGAGACACACAGGCAACAACAAAGAGAACGATGATGGAAAAAGGCTATGAGATACTCTCAAATGACACATATGCAAATACTTTCAATGTTAATATCACAGGTATGTAGAGTCTTTTTAACATTTTTTTTAATTCTTCTGAAAAAAAAAAAGGATTAGTATGAGATTGAGTATATTTTGAAACTGGCTGCAGACACAAATATAACATCCTGTTAACTTGAAGTCTCTATTCATATATATTTATGTGCAAAAATCAAAACACAGGGGGATGTGCAGGAAATACAGTGAATGGTGAACATTGGTAAACAAATGTGAAAAGTGTGTGAACAAGCATTCAGTGTCATTCAGCAAACTCAGCACATACCTGTGCTTTGTGATGCCTCTCATTTTCTAGGGTGTGATGAAATCAACACTCCAGTGTTGTGTTTGCTATATATATTTTTGAAAAAATAGATTTTACCAATTTAAATGAATGTAAACTAAAATACGACTAAAAAAAAAAAAGCCTACTTTGGCAACTAACTGAAATAAAACATCAAAACTGAACATCAAGACTGATAATAAATGATATTGTTATAAAAACAAATAATTAATTAACATTTTAATATTCAAAATGTATGGGCTGCACGGTGGCGCAGTGGGTAGCACGTTTGCCTCACAGCAAGAAGGTCGCTGGTTCGAGCCTCGGCTGGGTCAGTTGCCGTTTCTGTGTGGAGTTTGCATGTTCTCCCCGTGTTTGCGTGGGTTTCCTCCGGGCGCTCCGGTTTCCCCCACAAGTCCAAAGACATGCAGTATAGGTGAATTGGGTAGGCTAAATTGTCTGTGTCTGTATGTGTGTGAATGAGTGTGTATGGATGTTTCCCAGTGATGGGTTGCAGCTGGAAGGGCATCCGCTGCGTAAAACATATGCTGGATAAGTTGGCGGTTCATTCCGCTGTGGCGACCCCAGATTAATAAAGGGACTAAGCCGAAAAGAAAATGAATGAATGATTCAAAATGTATCTTCACACACACACACACACAGACACACACACACACACACACACACACGCACGCACGCACGCACGCACGCACGCATGCACATGCGCACACGCGCACACACACACACAAACACACACACATAAAATTGTTAATTATAAATGCATATTAAAATGTAATATGTAATAAAATAACATTTAAATGTTTCAAATCTTAAAAATAACCTATACAATTATGCAAAAAATACAAAGAAAAATATAAAGAATGTCAAAAGCACACAACGTAATTAGTTAAATAAAAAGCTAAATGAAAATTCATTCATTCATTCATTTTCTTTCAGCTTAGTCCCTTTATTCATCAGGGGTCGCCACAGCGGAATGAACCGCCAACTTATCCAGCATATGTTTTACACAGCTGATGCCCTTCCAGCTGCAACCCAGTACTGGGAAACACCTATACACTCTCAAATTCACACACATACAATACGGCCAATTTGCTTTATTCAATTCACTTATAGTGCATGTCTTTGGACTGTGGGGGAAACCGGAGCGCCCAGAGGAAACCCATGCGAACACGGGGAGAACTCCACCTAGAAATGCCAACTGACCCAGCCGGGACTCGAACCAGTGACCTTCTTGCTGTGAGGCGACAGTGCTAACCACTGAGCCATTGTGCTGCCTGAAGGAAAAGATTCATAATTATAATAAAGATAGAACTTGTATAAAATAGCCATGCCCTCTAGAAGTCTGAAAATTTTCAGATTTTCAGTTTCATTAGGGAATTCTTACAACCAGCGATCCATTTAAAACAACAACAACAACAACAAAAAAAAAACATTCACAATAAAATCAGCCATTAAGAGTCTTAAGCAAGTAAAGTCTGATTTGTGTTCAATAATGCTTTCAACACTCTTTTCAATATTTGCTGATGATAAAGACATTATATATATAAAATACTACTTAAATAAAAAAAATAAACAGGTGAAGTAGAAAAGGTGGTCTGTAATCTGAAGAAGACAGCTTCAATAACTACAAAACCAAATTATTATGTGTAATAGATCCTCACATGCTCAAAAATCACAGCTTTGGGGTGTGAAATATGAGGGAATTTTGAACATCATGAATATCATTAATGTTAATGCGCAGGCTGATTGCGCTAGCTTATCTACGCCTGCTAATCCATAGCTAGTGAAAACCATATCAATCACAAATCAAATCAATTCTCTAATTATTAGCTTGACTGCTAAACATAGCAATGAAAACCTTAATTAAGAGAAACATCTAAAGAGGATTGAGCATCTTTTAAGGGGAATTACAGATGCATTCAGTGATATATTCCTAACCATTTTGTTCATTTAATCATTTTCTGTATGTGAGAGCTTATTTTTTAATCAAATGTTCTTCAAATAATTTTAAGGTGAAACTTGGTGGGATTTCTAAGGGAAATTTCTTCTATAGATTTGTCTCAAAACTCTACTTGAGCAACAATTTCCCTTTTGAGATTGTATGCCTTTTTTTGACCTTAATGAGTTCATAGTTTGCAAATATTGGTTTTGCTGAACTTCCTGAAATAATATCCAGTGATCCACCATTTTAGCTAGCATATGTTTCCTGTGTTGTTTCCTATAAGAAACTGGAAATCACATTCTTATGCAATTTCTAGTTGATGTATTTGAAACATTTATGAACCGTCACATTGTGGTTTTATTTGGCAATATCTAAAACAAATCAGCATAATTGCTCAAACCGTGTGCCCTGGAGTCATGTGGAGAGGAAGAAAATTTGCCTTGTAAATTAAAAGCTTAAATATTTCCCAATGAATTGACCTTTTAAGTCAGTTTTTTTGTGATATGGATGTGCTGTTTGACCTTAAATATCACTGTCTGCTGTCACTACTGAGAATAAAGAACTGCAGCTCTTTGAAACAGGAACATTTTATTCAGAGGTGGATTTCTGAGAGGAAATTTTGACAGAGATGCTACATTTTTAGACACGAGATGAATGTAGCCATATGGCGGAGGTCCGGACCCATGTTTGGGAGGTTCTGCTGGCCATGGTGTTTTTCTCTTTCTTTTTTTTTTTGTGCTTTTTTTGCCTCCTGTTCTCGCCAGATGGTTGTCACACAAGCCATTCCTCACCCACAGTCTCCTAATTTGCCATTATTCTTTCTCTAATAGGGCCATTAACAACATTACTGATAATTGAATCGAAAGTTTCCCTCGACTGGGTCGTTTTGGGGTTTTAATGGCAATAGGGCACATCTGAGACATTCCTGCAAGTTCCAATGTCAAGCTGCTTCTTTTCGATTTGTCCAAATCAATAACGCAAATGATTGCAGATCACTGAGCTACTGGTACGTAGTCAGTTCATACATATTTGAAAGAATGAAAAACTATTACCAGACTGGAAGTGACATAATTGTAGGAATTGTGCATGTCAGCTTAATGTCAAGAAATTCGACATCAGTATTATGTGTCTATACCTATTAATCATTTTAAAAACAGCTTTATTTGTAATCTGGGAGTTTTGCTTAATGAGTTATGGATTAACTATAATAGACTTGAGATTATTCAAACATGTTAACAACATTTTAACAACCTCATGATTTTGTTGTTGTTGTTGTTGTTGTTGTTGTTAACTTTTAATTAATAGTTTAGTAAAAATAGCAAGATTTTATTTGTTTACATTTGTCCGAAAGGAAATGTGTGACAGAATGAACTATACAGTATACAAAGGAGACTTTAATGAATGCCAAAAATACAGAGTACTCTACGTTTAGTGTGCCGATGACAACAAATGCATGACTGTAAAAACTGAAGACCTGTCTACAAGAAG
The DNA here is from genome assembly GCA_903798115.1 of Danio jaintianensis. Taxonomy (NCBI): domain Eukaryota; kingdom Metazoa; phylum Chordata; class Actinopteri; order Cypriniformes; family Danionidae; genus Danio; species Danio jaintianensis. The sequence goes on along the minus strand of CAIGQV010019356.1, from coordinate 22,966,894 downwards.
ACCTGGAGCAGGGGTATTTTCAAAACTGCAGCTTTTTCTCTGCAGTTTTTCCATTTATTCATACAGATCATAGGTCACTGAAACTCAACATTTTGAAAAGTCCTGTCAGGGTGAATTTCTTTATTTTTAATTTTTTTCAGAAACTGTGGTTGCAGTGTTGTTGTGAAACTGGAGAAGTGTGGGCTGACGTCAGATTCTGTGGCACTTTTCTTTGTTTACAAGAAATGTTAGCCAAGCAGAACTGGTAATATCCGATTAAACATTGATGTTTCATTGTTAGGGTTATATAGTCAACTGTTGGTTTGGAATGCTCTTGACAGTACTTATAACTCTTGACAGTGCTCTTGACAGTCTATAACAGTTTTTTTTTTTGTAATTTTATGTATTTTGTATGGTTTAAAGGGCACCTGTCTTATGTTAAAACTTCAAGTCAAATGATCGTTCTTTAAAAATACTATACATTCATTTGTAGAAATTGGCTTTATTGGGCATGATGCAGCAGGCACTATTAGAGGCCAACTGCCAGAATTGCTACATACTTGGGCGGAATGCTGGAATGCTAAGTGGTTAAAGATAAAAAAAAAAACTTTCACTTAAAAACAATTGTTTGGTGGCTGTGATATGCATAAACCTACCAATATTGGTCATCATGATTTTTGTAAAGACTTATCGCAACAGGAAAAGTAAATATTTGTCACAAAAAATAAATAAATAAATATTAATAAAAAAAAAAAAAAAATAATAAATAAATATATATATATATATATATATATATATATATATATTATTTGCAATGGAAAACATGATACTATAAAGAAATGAGCATGACAGTTAGCAACAATTAATAATGAATATAAATTTTGCAGAACATTAACTTTTAATGTTTATTTCAACATTTAGTGTACTTTTACACCGTACCGCTTTCAACTAAAACCACATTTTTTACATTTATTTAATTATTCATCTGTACGCAGCAATGGCATTTAGGAGGCCTGAGATTGCACATATTTGAAAACTGTGATTTTTTTTTGTAAATTTTATATTTTAAAATTGAAACCTTTTTCATCTCTTTGTAAACTACAATAAACTTTTGTAAAAAAAGAAAAAAAAGAAAAAAGACATTTTAGTCTGCTTCTTATTGCTTATCATTTTTGTAGTTTCCTTGGAACATTTTGACAACATTGTTCTAACTAGAACCTTTCAATAAAAAGTAAAGCATTTCCCCCCTCATTTTTAAATATATTGTCATTGTGTAACTGTTTACCACTAGTGATACATTTTTTTTCTCCAGAAATTTTTTTTAGAGTTCAGCTACAAATGCAAAAAAAAATGCTGTACTGTCAAAATGATACCAACCCTGCAAGTGAAACATCTGTTTATTTGCAAACCTGACGTCCTCTGACAGTTTGCTTGGGTAGTTTGATTTCCGAAATCTACAAACCACAGAAAGCTATAGCTGCATCTACCCAGAGAACTTACACTGTTTTTTTTTTTTTTTCTTGCCACTTGTAAGAACCTGTCACTGGCCTAAAAGAAACACACAGAAATGCTTGAAAGAGGCTCTATTTTAAGTCTCTTTGCAGTCATGAATATTCTACACTTCTGACACAACATATCGCCGTACGTTCTTTCAGCCGGGCGCCATAAAGTATGGAAAAGAACATCAAAACGGAGTGTTCAACATGCTAGCAGATCTCTTTCTCCCTCTCTACTCGTGTAATACAAACAGAGGAACAGCACTGACATCCATCGGGAAGTTTTGTTCCCTGTCACAAGGTGTTTGGAGACTGACTTCATCCAGTTAGTTCATTGCTAACCTTGTATTATGAGGCTACACATACAGAGACTGAGACAGTTGACAGTTAATTATAGGAGCCATGGATCGCTGTAGACATGTTTGTCAGCTGTATGCCGATTGACTCGCGACTTGTTTATTTTTCAATGCTGCTCCATTGTTTTCTGGAGCTGCTTAGATGAGTCTATTTTGCAACGTGTGAGAAGGGCCTCGGGGCTTGCCATAATGATGGTAATAAGAGAATGCATCCTGAACTGAGAGAGACAGATAGAGAAAGAGAGAGAGAGAGAGTGTGTGTGTGAGAGAGAGAGAGAGAGAGAGACAGAGAGAGAGAGGGAGGAGAACTGCATTGTTTGGTAGAGGAAATAATTGGTGAAGGTGACCTGATATGTTCATGAGTGAATTACCCATACTCCTTCTCTCATTTAACCTGTGCTGTTGTACCAACTCTTCAAATCATTCTGTTCTGTTTCTGCAGTCTTATTCTGACATGCAGCATTGGCCTGAAAATACACATTATTGGGTGTTTTCAAATGTTCCGTTTACATTTAGGGATGCGATGCATGTTTTTTTTTTTTTTTTTGGACTAGTTTCAGCTTGGCTTAGGTATTTTTTTAATGTCCTGCATCAAGTTGTTTTAATAGCAAATGCATTTGTGCCTGTATGTGCTCCCATGGGTATGATGAGCTAAAAAGGAGGTGTGTTAAGGCACATTGTTGGCATGTTGCTATTTCAAGGCAACTGAAATAGACCACACTATTGACAAACTAAAAGCTTGGGTATAATATAAATAGCTATTTTTATTTATTTATTTGTTATTTGAAGAGTATGTTAGTGACATGCACCTATAGATAGTTCCACAACGCACATACATATTGCCTATTACACCCAGGGATGCGCAGTAGCACATAAACATCTTTAAATATTAAAAAAACTAAAGGGTTAAAATGTAGAAGATTATTATTGTCTTTATACTGTAAGTATAAAAAAAATGCTACCTCCTCCCACGCCTACTTTACCTTGGGAGACTTTGGTGGAATTCAACTTATTCCAAAGATGGTCTGCTCACATGCTTTAACCTTAAACACGAGCAGATCTGTATCTTCGCTAGTGAATTTTTTTCCAGCTTTAAAAGTCAGCCATGTAAATAACGAATCTGCCACGGCGTGACCACAAGTTGCTCTTAAAAGGAAAGGGGAGATGTGACAAATCTTTTCAGGTCATGTGGTAGGCATGCAGACTGTTTTTCCCAGCCGTAAAATAGCAAAAGTGGATTCGGACATACCCTAAGTGCACCTGTTCCACGCTCTTACATGGTTAAAATACAGCCCTTGGTGTGGCTGCTGGATAAAAATATATGAACAGTCTGAATCTTATGTTAAACTCTCATCGCACATGAAATGTATTTTTCATTCTTAATTCAACACTGAGGGCCCTAAAATCAATTTTAATTATTTTAACTAATCTGTATACAAGCATCACTGACAATTTTTGAGAGACAGAGAGTGAGGAGAGAATGTGTTTAATTCAAAGAGAGTGATGGAGACAAACTGAGAGGCAGATAGAGGTAATGGAAGAGACAGAGTGTGATGGTTGGAAATGCTGAGACAGACAGCGAAAGATGGAGGAGTGTCAGTCAACTCTGCTGTGATGGAAATCAGGCAGACTTTCTTAAACACCTTGTACGTACTCCAACTTCTGGGGCTTGCAGCTGTTGAAGACAATATCTGTTCTCACTATCAGAAATTTGACATGTGAACAACTAAATTAATGCATTTAAATTCTAAAGTCAGAAACTCCATAAATTAAATTAAAATGGCCGATTTCTTCATTGTAGAGTATACTATTTTATATATATTTTAAAGTTTATAATTAATAATTGTAATTGCTGCACAGTAATGTATTCATAATTTTTTTTTAAATTATAAATAATATTTTCAATATAGGCTACACGGTGGCGCAGTGGGTAGCACGATCGCCTCACAGCAAGAAGGTCGCTGGTTCGAGCCCTGCTGGGTCAGTTGGAATTTCTGTGTGGAGTTTGCATGTTCTCCATGTGTTCGAGTGGGTTTCCTCCAGGTGCTCCGGTTTCCCCCACAGTCCAAAGACATGCGCTATAGGTGAATTGAATAAGCTAAATTGGCCGCAGTGTATGTGTGTGAATGCAAGAGTGTATGGTGTATGGGTGTTTTCCACTGCGTAAAACATATTCTGGATAAATTGGCGGTTCGTTCCGCTGTGGCGACCCCTGATTAATAAAGGGACTAAGCCGAAAAGAAAATGAATGAATGAATTAATTTTCAAAATATGTTTTAAATAAAGAAATTGTGTATTAAAATAGTTTTTTATTTTTTTTATTTTAGAATTTTACAATTATGTTTTATGTATTTTCTCTTATTTCAAATTAAACAATATAGCGTATTACAGTAAAATATTTATTTATATATCTGTTCTTAGATATATGTTCATTCATTCATTCAATTTTAAATGTTATCAAAAAATGTGCTTTTGCTTTGTCATTATTGAGTTTGGAGTGCATTTTAGCATGATCATTTAAATGAAAAGGCAGCAAACTACCACTACAACACAATGAAATTACCTATCCATTATACCTTCTCATGAATGACCCCTACCTGTCAGAGAGCTACACCATTTGTTAAGTAAGATATTTTTCCTGTTTAAAAAATAAGAAGACACATTTAGATTAGATTTAAATTCTGAAATCTTTCAGGAACTATAAAAAAAATTATACAAATAAAAAAGGGATTTAATTATGGTGTTTGATGTCTTTATTTCATGTCTTTTTTTTTATAACTGGCAGATTGCTGCTTTGCATAGTCAGTCAGTATATATTTCCTGCTCTCTCAGCTTCATGCTACACCAGAATAGCCAGATATGGAATGCAATAGGCAACCAAGTCTTTAAAAGAAATGCATGACAAATGTTTTGACTTTTGTCATGTTCATGTTTAAACACGTCAACAAGCATGCCAACTAATCCCTTGAATCAAACCCAGGATTCTGACCCTAACAAAATAGTCTACCAATTAAATTACATGAGTCCCAAGTTTTTTTTACATGGATAAAGGTATTTATTTTATTAAATATTCCTATGGATCATATTTCAGGAAACTGACACAACATACTGTTTATTGTCATGCAGGTTGAAAGACAGGTTGACTCTTCCATAATTAAAGAAATTATATATAAACAAACCATTCCAAATAACCTTAATTTGTCCAATTGACACATTCATATTTCCTGCAATGTATTCAAAGACAATTGGCCCCAGTCTCCTCAATTTATATGCACACGCAAATGACAAACATTTTCTGTGGATTAAAATCTGAAAATTTCAGATTTAGACTAGTCTTGTTAGACTTGTTAGACCAGAGTTAGACTAGTCTTGTGATTAGACTAGTCTAGTCTGATTCAGGGTTAGACTAGTCTTGTGTGGCCTCAGACTGACAGCAGAAGGTCTAGGAACTTTGGCAAGTTTGAATGGTCAAGGACCACCCATGATGTTACATGACTGACAGTTTAACTGACCAATCGCATTTCGTCTGTCCAGCGTCATGTGTAGGGGTATGGAAATGTCAACACAATAACAGGCCAAAATGCATTCACAACTTTTTTTCTTGTTTTTTTTTTCTTGTTCTGTTTTTCTTGTTGTTTCAGTTCTTATTTTAGTAACAAATGTTTACTAAAAGATCATACAGACTGAATCAAATGGTTGTGAAAAAATACCTAAATAGAAAAAGACCCTTTACAGTTCTGAACGATGTCTCACTCTTATCTATAGGAAAAAAATGACAGAATATTTGAAGGAATATTTCATTCCCATTATGAAATAATGTGAGTAAGCACACCTGTGTATATGTCGACATCCAGGGTTGAAGCCTATGCTGTGAACATAATTTTAATAATCCAGTGTTTAGATAAATTGATAAATTCTCATCGTCACAAAGTTATCCTCACAACAACAGACAGGTGTGCAGGCTGTAAATCATTGATTCACAAATCTCAGAAGACATTTTTATTAAAAAATCCTTGTACAACAGTGTGCACTTTGCTGACAACCATGCCATGATGCTAATATTATGTTTTGCGAATATCTTGCCACTCTTTAATTCCAACAGGCAGTTGTGGAGAAATTAACACAAGACTAAAGGCCCGTTAACACAAAAAAACGCTCAAACAACTATTATAATTATAAGTTCATTCATTCATTTTCTTTTCAGCTTAGTCCCTTTATTAATCTGGGGTTGCCACAGCGGAATGAACCGCCAACTTATCCAGCATATGTTTTATGCAGCGGATGCCCTTCCAGCTGCGACCCATCACTGGGAAACATCCATACGCTCTCATTCACACACATACACTACGGACTATTTAGTTTACCCAATTCACCTATACACCATGTCTTTGGACTGTGGGGGAAACCGAAGCACCCGTAGGAAACTCACGCGAACGCGGGGAGAACATGCAAACTCCACACAGAAATGCCAAGGGACCCAGCCGAGGCTTGAACCAGTGACCTTCTTGCTGTGAGGCGATCGTGCTACCCAATGCGCCACCGTGACACCCTCATAATTATAAATATGTAGATAAATTATACTGTTGGGAACATTCTCAGAATGAATTATCACAGCTAATTAACGATTAAACATTGACCGCCAATTAGAATCCATTGACATAAAGGGCTTGCTCAGTTTAAAGCTACATTGTGGAGAAGCTAACAGCTTGATGTTACGCTCACTTTTCTAAGATTAGTTAAAGATAGTGACTATGTAGAAAACGATTGGTTTTACCATGGGAAAGAATGATATAAAATGCATGCAAGTTATGCAAGCCAGGCTAGCACATTGAAGTTTAAAAATTAAAAGTACCTCAGGTTCCCAGTGCCAGTGGTGTAAAGTAACAAATTACAAATGCTCAAATTACTGTAATTGAGTAGTTTTTCTCAGAAATTGTAATTTACTAAGTAGTTTTAAAAATGTGTACTTTTACTTTCCCTTGAGTACATTTTTAGTGCAGTATTGGTACTTGTACTCCACTACTTTCCTTCAACCTGCAGGCATTACTTTTTGTATCTTTTCTATGGGGATTAGAAAAATCAGTCCTGTAATTCCTGTCCAATCAAATCGCACATAGAAGGTAAATCACATCATAATGAACAACCTCAAGACATGAGCGATTTATAATTACAGCAAACTGTTTGGAAGCATTAAAAGTGTCCAAGATGTCCAAAATCTTTACACACAATGACCCAGAGACTGTTTAGATGCACGTCACTGATGAGAAGATGACGGATGTTTACTGTATGATGACAAAATGGCCCTAAACACCCATCGGACACAAGACATCAACATGACGTCAGATTGACGTTATACCCCAACGTCGTGGGTATGTTGCATTTTGTTTGGAAATGAAAATCGGGTTGACATCAGAACCCAATGTCAGGCCTATGTCAATGTCCAACCTAAAATCAACCAAATATCAACGTCTAATGATGTTACAGGTTGATGTTGTGTGGACGTTACCACTATGACGTCTATCAGACGTTGGATTTTGGTTGCCATACCTGACGAATAAATGTCAGTATTTGATGTCAATGTGACGTTGGTTTAAGACGTTGGATTTTGGTCACTTTCTCTCTCACAACCTAAAATCAACCAAATATCAACGTCATTTGGTCGTTATTGGTCATCAAAATAACGTTGTCCTGAGACGCTGGCTAGACATTGAATTTTGGTCACCTGACATCACAACCTAAATATAACCTAATATTAGCGTCTTATGACATTGTGTGCCTGCTGGGCAAGAACTAAATGCACTACAGAATCTTACGTTTTCACACATCCACAAATTAGATGTAAATGCATCAGCTTTTTACAGTGTAATACTCACTACTCACTACTCTTGAGTAATTTTGAAAGGGCTACTTTTTACTCATACTTTGAGTAATATTTACAACAAATACTTTTACTGTACTTGCACTACATTTTTACTTGAGTATGATTTTTCAGTACTCTTTTCACCACTGCCCAGTGCTAGTTTCAATTTCTTTTTATTGCCTCCTTTGATAATTCTGGGGAAATAGTTTGTGTTGTTTTGATTCTACATTGACTACAATCACAAAATTTATTTGGTTAGATTTATACATTTTTTAAATAAAGATTCACTGGTCAGATGCGGTCATAGCACAGTGAGGACATCTGCTGGTTACAAGGGGTAATGCCAAATGAAAAGCACAAACTAAATACAAACAGATTTTTATTGTTCGTCAGTGTAAAGTAAATGTGGAAGTACATATTTTTTTGTTATATTTATGTTGATAGTTATCATGCTTGGTGTGAACAGGCCTTAAATGTAAAACCACTGTGTCTGCATCTGTTCTTTCATTTTTAGAGGGGCAAATGCGGGGCAAATTTATTCACTGACAGTGATTTCTGTACTGTTCACACATAGTATTCTGGAATTTATTTTATTTATTTATTTATTTTATTTTATTTTTTGGCAATGGTTGTGCTGTTAGTTGATTTGACACCCATCATCTCTTTATAAAGTCTGCTGTGGTATCTCACATTTACTGTAACACACACACATACACAATCAACCACAGATGACCCCCACTATGCCTGTAAGGGAAATAACTGTCTAAAATCTCCCTGTACAGCTTAAATTTCACAATCTCTGGCCTGTAGCGACAAAGCACTCTCGCCTTATTATAAGGCTGGTTCAAGCCCCGATTTGACAGAATTAGGATGAAAGGAAGCATTGTGAGCAACCGGTAATATGTCTTATGACTGTAGACATCTAAAGAAGCACAGATAGCCACGTTTGCCTGGTCAGTAACAATAACTGCTTACAAAGGCACGAGAAGATCCCAATCAAAGCCTGTACATGTAATTAAAAGGATTCGTTGCCCAGCGAGGGTGTATCTGTAGGACCCGAGGCTACAATATTCATGGAGAGCCGAGGCGAGAGAGACAGCAGGCCCTGAGACAGCGCTTTATTAGAGATGGAGACGAGCGTGCTGATGACAGGTTGTCTCATATTGAGGAAACCATGAGCCATGGGTTCGGGTTTAGGCTTCAAAGCTCCTGGTTTAAGCTGATAATCGAAGGGCATGTGGGCTGGAAAATGCACCACTGAATCAAAGACTTGATTACTATTGTAGCAGTGGGCCCTCGGGCCTGAGGTGAAGATGATGGTAGCTTGCTTTCTGACACCTTTTATGCCTATTAGATGTTCGGTTACATCAGAGTCAGGGCTAAAGGGCAGTGCCATTTGGTGCAGATATTGTGTGTGTGTGTGTGCGTGTGCGTGTGTGTGTGTGTGTGTGTGTGTGTGTGCGTGTGTGCGTGTGTGTGTGTGTGTGTGTGTGTGTAATGTTCAAGTACTGGATGTAATTCTGAAGACATAAATGTGTGGTAAGTTAAAAAAAAGAGAAGAGAGAGAAGAAAAGAAAAGAAAGGATAAGAGGAACTCATCAAATATAAAGTCATTTTAATAAATTATATTTATTATATCATGTATAATATACTAATAATGCATTTACCTTCTGGAATATTTATGCATATGCTATGCTATGTATACATATGCTATAATTTATGAATCATATATTTTAAATAAGCAACAATCTGGATAAAAAAAAATAACTTATATATTTATATAATATGTATAAATCTATTCAGTAAAGACACACTGCCTTTTTCAAAGTGACAGTAAAAATATTTGCATTATTATACAATCTATGTAGAATAAAATGCTGTCAATTTAAACTTTATATTCATAAAGAATCCTGAAAAAAATTCAATGGAAATAATGTTTCTTGAGCCCTGATTTTAAAAAGTTTGAGTGATTTCAGAGAGATCATGTAACACATAATATTGAAATAATGGCTTTAGAAAATTCAGCTTTACCATACAAATTCAGCTTTTGCAATATTTTATATTACAAAGAGGTGTTTTTTTAAATTGTCTTTATAATTCACAATGTTTCTTATTTATTTAATATTAATGTATAATAATACATAGTTAATATAATCAAATATAATAATTAAATAAAATTATACATGCTATATATAATAAATATATGTGATGACACTAAAAATAAAAATTGTATTTTAATAAAAATATTTTATTTTAATATTTTAAATAATATTTTTTTTCTATAAAAATAAATAAATGTAAACAAATAAATGCAATAAACATAAGGTTTAATTTCAATAAAACTGGTTAATATGTCTCAGGGAACTCATATTCAATCCAATCCATCACTGTGTGAGGAAATTTAATTTCACAAATGTGATCTCGGATTTTCTAGGGACCCACCAGGCCTCCATTTCGACCCAAATTCTGTTCCATCTCCAGTCACACTCAGTGTTATAAAACAGCTGAAAAACAAACCTCAAATATTTACTCTGAGCTCAGCCATGCTCATTTCTGTCCTCGCCGTATATCATATGATTATACCATGGAAAATACACTCAAATTTCAAGAAAGGCTTTGTTGGTAATTTCGGGGATTAAAGTGATGATAGAAGACAGTGCAGAAGAAATATAGAGCATATTGGTCGCACACAACCATGATTCCCTGAGGGACAATCTTTGCCTTTATTACATCTCTGGACTCACTGTGTTATTTTCCCTCTCATTCTGTCTCCCTCACACACACTCAATCTCTGTGATACTTAATCTGAGTCACAACACACATGGAATTTGTGAGACATGGACAGGGCTTTGCAAGGACCTCTCTTTTGCTGTGTGTGTGTTTGTGTTTGTTTACTTGAAAAGCTGATGAAATTCCTGTGAAATCTATAGCTCTTCCTTGACCGTACTTGCTGTTGTGTGGACACATTCGGTTTTTCTGAATTGTCACCGAGAGCCAATCAGTTTGTGTAGCTGTGATGTACGTTATACTGTTTCCAGGTCCAAGCCTCTACTTATTTGAAATAGGAAAACTCTTAATTGCAGTTTATGACTTTTTAAAAAAAGTCATATCACAGATTGAAGCAGATCTTTTACAAAAACAATGTGCTCAGCTATTTGCTGAATTCCAGATACCAATATGTTTAGGGGGAAATATCATACAAATCTGTCTTTTTTTTCACATTTGAGTGCTATTATCAGCTCCCTGGTGCATCAACCAACTCAGAAAATGTAAAAAAAGGACAACCCCGGCAACTAGAAAGTTGCATCTCATTTGCATTTAAAGGGAAAAGGGACATTTAATTTTAAACTACTCACACCCAAATAGGTACAAATTTAACAAGCTACCATTTTTTTTGTATGTATTTATATTTTGTGCTGAAACTCTCAGACACATTCTGGGAACGCACAGAATTTATTTTAGACCTTATAAAAAATGACATAATATGTTTATAACATAACAATTGATTAAAAAATAAATCACTGTCTGACCATGTGAAATTAACCAAGGATATAAAAATCATGATTATGATTTTCAATAGCATTACACTACACTATACCATATTTAAGTATGATTGGTTTACTACAGTCAGTACGAGCAGTGCAACGCATTTTCAGTTATTATACAGCTATTTTGACACACACTAAAGTGTTTTTGGAGCTTTGTATGATTACACTTGAGGCACTGATGTCACATGGAATATTTTGATAATGTTTTTGATTCCTTTTCTGGACTTTGAGTGTCTCGTTGCTGTCTAAGGAAGATGAGGGAGCTCTCAAATTTTATCTAAAATATCTTAATTTGTGTTCTGAAGATGAATAAAGGTCTCAGGAGACTGGAATGAGGGTGAGTAATTAATAACAGACTTGTCATTTTTGGATGAACTAACGTCAATCCTTTAAAGTGGATAAACTCTTTCAAGGACAGGAAATAAGAAGAGAAACTAGGGGAAATTTGTGTCAAAATCAGCCTGTATTAGTGCATGTGTACAAACTTCCTTCAGAGAGCCTGATGCAATCAATTTAAGACAGTGTGTGTGTGTACAGATTTATGTGGTTTACAGGAACACAACAGTGTATAATGGCATGGGTATGACTTAGTTTTACTCTATTAAGCTAGTCTACAGGGTCACACCTTGTCTGTGTAAATCAAAATGCTTAAAAATCATACTTGATGAGATCTTTTGAAATTAAAATTTTGCCAGTTTTGGGTTTAGGAGTAGGGGTGGGGTAGGGCCATATAATAAGTGTTTTTTGTTTGTTTGTTTTTGTTACAGTATAAAATACATTACGCCTATAGAGTTTCCCTGTTAACCATGTATACAAATATGTATGTGTATGTGTGTGTGTGTGTGTGTTTGTGTGTGTGTGTGTGTGTGTGTGTGTGTGCGTGTGCGTGCGTGTGAGTGTGTGTGCGTGTGTACGTGTTTTTGTAACATGTCAGGACACAAATCTGTATAATGACATAGGTATGACACAGGTATTACAAAAAGTGGTGAAATATGAGGACATTGCTGACGTCCTCATTTCTCAAAACGCTTATAAATCACACAGAATGAGTTTAATCAGAGAGTAAAGCTGTACACTGTTTCCTGTGATGGTTGGGTTTAGGGGTAGGGTGGGGTTAGGCCAATACAAAATACGATTTGTGCTGTATAAAATCAATGGAAACCTATGCAATGTACCCACTTTTCACAAAAACAAACATGTGTGCTTGCATGTGTGTGTGCGTGTGAAAAGGAAGGAGGAGTTGAAGGGATATTTCACGGTCAAGGAATCCCCAGGCTGAGACCGCCAGTGGTGAATTGAACGCTGCTGCTTCCCTCGCCACTTTAGCAGGAGAAGTGACATCTGAAAGCTATAACAATTTATAAGTATCCTCTTTTTGCACATTGCCTTTGATAATTTTTTCAGCTGCATACTCATTTAGCCCATGAGGTAATTGAACATTTTTTACAACAGTCAACTTTAATATGTGTCCAAATGATGCCGCTCCGCAGCCAAGAGAGCAGGTTATGACACATGATAAGATTAATACAGGGAATGTCATCACTCAAGACTCCGTCTTTAATTGATGTTTTAGGGAAGGACATGAATTGCTCTGGGCCGATTAGATGATGCGTCTATCTGTGCAAGTATATGTAAATATATGTATACAGAATACCCACCCACTTATACTCAGAAATATAAGTAGTTGGTGGTATTTGGTAGTAAATTAATTTGTAATGCATACAGAATTGTTTTTTTTTAATCCAGAACAAAATGCAGACAAATAATAAAAACAAAACACTGGAATATAATAATAATAATAATAATAATAATAATAATAATAATAATAATAATAATAATAATAA
>CAIGQV010019356.1:22943071-22953801 GCA_903798115.1 Danio jaintianensis | reverse complement strand
AATAATAATAATAATAATAATAATAATAATAATAATAATAATAATAAATACTGAAACATATTAAATATAGTACTAAAACAGTAGAAAACAACAACAACAACAACAACAACAACAATAATAATAATAATAATAATACAATTAATAATAAACATTACTTTAGAACTTTTTCTACTTTCTATTACTTTAGAACTCTAGATTAAAACTCTCTGTGAGACTTTCTTTTGTCAGAGATAGGAAGTGACTTAGTGAGTAGAAATACTTTATTACTTACTCTAAGTAGATTTTTCTGCTGTAAGTTTACTTAACCATTTAATTTTTTTCTGACTTTTTTGAGAACTTTTTTCTTTTATTCTTTACATTTTTACACAAATATATCCTTTTAAATAAGCTCATTACTTTAATTTTAATGTGTTTGGTGGCACAATTATTTCTTGTTATTGAATCAAAAAGGCCTTCAAATTGTGCAATCAATACTTTTTGTGGCTTTTTCAACCTAGGCTAGCATTCACCGTATTTAGGCTAGTTTATGAAGCTTAGGCAATAATGAGAAAGGCAATATTGGCAAACGTGGATGAGACAGAAGCAGTCAGCAATGTATACATGACTGATGCTGCTTTTTTGTCAACATTTGTACACTTAGTACTAAAGCAATTACACTTTAAAATACTTTATGCATTGATATTTATTTACTTTATTTCTAATTTGCTATTTATTTTAGGAATTCATCACATGAAAGCAGCATTAATGACTTTATCCATAAAATAGAATATACACGCACAAAAAAACTGAAATCACGGGAGTTGTCACCTGCTGTTTTGATGAGAATGAAGCAGCTTTAGCCTAATGCAAAAATCTAATTTGTAGTCAAATACCTTAAGTATTTATTTTAGCAAAATAAAAATTACAAATTAAAAAAACATAAAAATGTTTCGGACAAAATCAAGTGTTAAATTTAAGACATTTATTATTTATAAAGATAAAGGCTTACAAAAGTATTGTTTAGAGCACAGGTGTCAAACTCAGTGCCTGGAGGGCCACAGCTCTGCACAGTTTAGCTTTAACCCTAATTAAACACACCTGATCAAACTAATTTAGTGCTTCAGGCTTGTTAAAAACCTCCAGGTAAGTGTACTGTAGCAGGATTGGAACTAAACTCCAGGACGGCGGCCCTCCAGAAACTGAGTTTGACACCCCTGGTTTAGAGTGTATGAACATAAATGACATCTGTTCTTGATCTAACAGTCACAAAAGTACATGCTGAAATCTGTTAGTTTGTGTCAAGTTGATGATACACAAGGTGGCATTTTGAACAATGTTGATGGACAATATATGATGGACAACATATTGCTTAACTACTTTCCAGATGAGAATAGACTTAGATTAGAAATGTAAGTTATTTAGTATAAATATGATGTGAGGTCCAGTTATGAATACCTGTCCAGCATAAAACAGGTAGTAGTCATTGATGCATTTTACTTAGCTATGTTTGGAGGCATACTTCTTCACTTTTACTTTAGTACAAAAGTGAATTCAATATTCATTCATTCATTCATTCATTCATTCATTCATTCATTCATTCATTCATTCATTCATTTTAAACATGCATGTCTGTATTTGTACTTGAGTAAAGGATGTGTGTACTTTTGCCATCTTTGCCTTTTATTGAATGAACTGTAAGTATCCGATGGATGTTTTATTATTTGTGTCTAAAAGCTGTCACTGGTTGATATATGTTGAAGGACTCTAAGATGCCAAATTCCTATGTACTTTTAAACGAGGAGGTATTTGCTAATACATTACGATTTATTACCAAATCTAGTGTTATTTGATATATTGGTTTAGGCTTGAATTGCTTGTAGATACTGCTCTCTGAAGCTTTAAAGGGGTGGTCCACAGTGTTTTTTTTAAGGTTTGATTGTGCTTATAGAGTGCAAAACAATGTGTGTTCGTGATTCTCGTGATTCTTAAGGCCCGCCCTCAAAGGGCTCTGATTAGTCAGCTAACCTATTGTGTTGTGATTGGCGGATCGGCTTCACGTCATCAGGAAACGTCATGCCTCTCTTGCATGATATCTGTCAGACTGTAAATAATGTCAGTGAAGCCGCATCAGTTTGAGCCTAAGTCAGACACAGAAAATGAAGAGGACACAGCTGAACCCATGCAAACGCGACTCTTGCAAGATGTTTCTAAATGGTATGGTTTTTTTTTTGTTCGTTGGTAAGAGGAGGAATGTGGTCAAGCAATCAGCATTTCATTTCAAAATCTCATATTAGTGTATATAGGAAATGATACATTATAAGATGGCTGTAAAGTCTACGCTTCTAATAGATAGCAGGTAAAACGGTCTACTTTGGTTTTTCGTTCACTTTCTGAGGTTTAACCACGTCACAAAAATGCAATCGTAATGACATTGTTCTGTAGTAAGTCTAGGACAAATTAAAACGCACTTCAGGTATTTATAAAGAGTATGTTTATGCTGAATAAATAAATGAAAATATAATGAAAGCACGGACAAACCTATTCTGAAAACAACGCAATTTTGTAAATAAATAAATAATGAAACATACCTTGCAGAAAAAGGAATAAATTATATGATGTGGTATTTTCTTTATTCTGAGTAAAACGGTTCATGAAATTACCGTAATAGTACGCGTGCTCAACAATGGATTGCTGCCGTCTTGACTGTTTTTCCAAAGTGCTGCTGGCTTGACCGCAGTGTTGTACATCCCTTTTTCTTGTTTTACATAGTAAAACGCGGTGGCAGCGCCTCAGGGAGACTTTGGATGTTTGTACATAATATACTCCATTATTTCAAATGTAAAACTCACGGAATGCTGACGCATACAGATACATTGCGGTCGCTGGTGAAGATTGTGGATGTTTACAAGGGTAAAACGGATACATATGCTTGTAGCTAAATCATACCCGCCAAACTCGCGCTTTTCCCGAGACTCTCTCGTATTTCACACCCATCTCCTGCCACCCTCCCGTCTTGTTATTTCTCCCGGAAAACTTCCGTAATTTCATCCCCATACCAGGTCATCAATTTTGGTATAGCATCTGATCGCCGCCGGCCGAAAACATGGTACAGTTATTAACATAATATATATTATATAATATATCACATCCACCCGCAGCCCATCCACCCCCCTGGACCACCACACCAAACCAAACTCCCCACACACCCCGTTCTCGGGAAATTCGGGCACAAAGGTTGGCAGGCATGAGCTAAATTGCTAATAATAATTGCTAATGACAAACCACGTTTCTCGTTGTTTATATCCTTGTTTACATCCTTACTACAACATAGCCTACAATGAACGCTAGAAACTATGCATGTAAGATATCAATTTTAACAAAAAGAAGTACTTACAGGTTGTGGCTCACAATCCACAGCTTTTTCTTTTATTATAGATACTGCTTCTTCTTTGAGGAGAAGTTTTTGGCTGAATCAAGCACTTAACTGCGACCAATTGTGGAAGCTGTCCTTTGTAAAATGCTTTGCACAAAGAGATATATCTTTTTTTATAATATTCTGGAACATAATTAAAAATGATTTTTAACCACTTCTTTCTTTGTGTCACGTCCCTTGGAAGGCCAAATAGTAAAACAGAACAAGATCCATGGAAATAGCAGCGTTTGGATGGCATTTTCCTTTCTCTACTAACGCGTCTGTGGCCACGCCCCCAGTGAATGCGCGTAACCTGGAACGTTTGTGATCTCATTAGCCCGGATGTATTTTTTTGTAGTCCCCAAATTAGTTCGCTGTATGCTTTGCTAAGCTAACTCTGTAAAAGCCAATGTCTCCCTTTGCATTAAACTTTGAGCATCTTACATTCAGAGATGTTGTTTATGTCCACACAGCAACATTACACATCAACTAAAGTTTAAAATATGATATCGTAGTGGACCACCCCTTTAAGGTTTAAATAGTACAAGAAATGTATCCATTTCAACGAGGTGATATTTTTACTTTCAATTTATTTCATTTTTATCTGCAATTTGTTGATTAAAAAGTCAGTGGTCTAACAGATGGGTGTATTCAGAGGGTGCCAGGGTGAATTCTGAGATTGTATCATTCCACCAGTCTGTCAGAGTTGTAGATATTATAATATTTTGGAAGCAACTGTGTTTCTTGGCGGATTTACTGAGGAAAGATAAGTCTTGAATTGAGATTTCTTTGCATTCACATTTTCTTTTATGTCAAGCCAAGGCTGACAGAAGTAGGTGGGATGAATCCATTTTACTTGCTTAACACTGCTTGCGTAATAGTAGCAACAGTTGGGAGCTTCCAGATTTTTGGGCTCCTGAAGCTGGGTGATTAAACAGTATCTGTATTTATTGACTGTACATATTTGACCTGTGTTTAAAGCCATTATGAGATGGCTATTAAACACAAAATTGCTTTGTAAAATAAAATAAAATGGAAGGAAGCAAGCAAACAAACAAATAGTATTATTGCAAGTTATAAATTCCCCTTTATAGGAAGCAAAAAAATTATCTCTGTAACTGCAAATATACTGCCGGTTCCTGCCAATTTTCAAGATGAGGCCTTTGCCTTTACAGCTCGTGCCTTGGTTACTCTAGAAATAAACAAAACATCAGCATTTGGTTTAAGTCTTATCAGTTTAAACTCCTGATACACTTTCTAACTCCCAACTTCTAACATACTGACCCCTTGGCACCTTTTAGCATCTTTTTTTTTCGTTCTCTATAAACAGCAACTCTCATACAGTGCCTGTGAACTGGTGTTTTTCATAAGATACAGCTTTACGATTATCTTTGTAATACAGTTCATGGGAAGAAGGAGACGGTAAACTGGCAAACATTATACAAATTTTAAGAATAAAAATAAACATAAAACAAATGAGCATCTACAGTCCCTCTCGGTCAACTACCGCCAAACTGATAGTCAAACAAAACACAAGCTCCAGGCCTGGTCCTTTCTCATCTTCCTCTGTCGTCACTCCTCCTTTTATACTTCTACTCCTCCCGTTGGACTTGAGACAGGTGGCAAACACAAGTGACGCTTACCAGTGCTCGCATCACAGGCCTCGTTCTGTTCCCACAGCTCTCAGCCACGCCCCCTTATTGTGTTTTCAATAATTTTATTGTATTCAAGGCAAAATTCAGGGACACGACAAACAAATTTGATAAAAACAACAGCATGTGTACATGTTAAAACTGTAAATCTGAATAGGCATAATATGAGTTATTCGGAAATAAAATAAATCAATAATCTATCATTTAAATAGTCAAGGCATGAAGTAGCCTATTCATAAAGTGTGGTTAATTGATCAGGTACTTTTATTAATAATAATAATAATAATAATAATAATAATAATGGGCTGCACGGTGGCGCAGTGGGTAGCATGATCGCCTCACAGCAAGAAGGTCGCTGGTTCGAGCCTCGGCTGGGTCAGTTGGCGTTTCTGTGTGGAGTTTGCATGTTCTCCCCGTGTTCGCGTGGGTTTCCTCCGGGTGCTCCGGTTTCCCCCACAAGTCCAAAGACATGCGCTATAGGTGAATTGGGTAAGCTAAATTGTCTGTAGTGTATGTGAATGGGTGTGTATGGATGTTTCCCAGTGATAGGTTGCAGCTGGAAGGGCATCCGCTGTGTAAAACATATGCAGGATAAGTTGGCGGTTCATTCCGCTGTGGTGACCCCTGATGAATAAAGGGACTAAGCCGAAGGAAAATGAATGAATAATAATAATAATAATAATAATAATATGGGTAACACTTTACAATAAGGATGTATTAGTTAATGTTACTTAATGGATTTACTAACATGAACAAATAATGAGCAACGTATTTGTCACAGTATTTGTTCATATTAGTTCATAAAAATACAGTTGTTCATTGTTAGTTCATGTTAACTCACAGTGCATTAACTAATGTTAACAAGCATGAATTTGAATGTTAATAATGCATTAGTAAATGCTGAACTATGATTAATAAATGCTGTACTACTATTGTTAATAATTAGTTCATGTTAATAAATACATTAACTAATGAAACCTTATTGTAAAGTGTGACCAGTATATGTATATATGCATATATTTATGTGTATGTATGTATATGTATTTTATCATTATTTTTGTGTCGTGGTAAATTATTATTTTTAAAGATCAGATAAAGCCAATACCTGCCCACAGACCCTCCCTCATCAGAGAAGTGGTTGAAAGTGGTCAAAAGTGGACAGAAAAATGCCAGGTGTAAACAGTAATGTGTCTTCTTTGTCCATTTGTGATTGGATCAACATAAACAACATAAACTATTAATACCAGGTGTGAACAGGGCCTGTCACGGTCACCAGTGATCCAGCCTGTGCAGATCACTAACGGACTACAAATCTGCTGGTGGACTACAAGTTCCAGTCATGCATCACACACACACCGGTTCCTGATCCCGTTTGATTACACTCACACAGCTGAAGCTGCTCAAAGACTGATTAGTTGGACTGATTACAAGAACTATATCGATCGAGGAGTATATGGAGGAATTCATCGAACTGGCACAGCTAACATCTATGAGTAAGCTATGTTTAACGATATTTTTTCATGGAGGACTTTCTGAACCACTTTATTCGTGTATGCCATTGCACGAACCCCACTGGACACTAGAGATATACATTGATCTAGCACTCCAACTGAGTGGGTCCCTCTTCAATGTAGGCAAATGTTTTTTTTGGGGGGGGCAATAGACAGCAAGACCTGCTGGCAACGGGGTTTGCTGTCCAACTCAGTAACAATATAATGCTGGCATCTCCTGTTCTCATGTCCCCTGTTCACCAGCTTAGACAACAGCCAGTTCACAAAATGGCCGCCTCCAGTCCGCCAGCTCACAAAGTGGCCACAACCAGCCCTCCATCTCACAAAATGGTAAGTGCCAATCTGCCACCAGCTCACAAGATGGCTTCCTGTTCCGAGTCTGTTCCTGCCATAGTTCTGTTGTTCCTGTTCCTGAAATGCCATCACCTAAGCTACAAGAATGGCCACCACCACCTGAGTTGCCAGAGCTGCCGTCACCACCGGAGCTGTTACTTCCAGAGCTGCCACCACCACCTCCATAGCTGCCAGATCCTCCAGAGCTGCCAGAGTCAGATCCTCTTGAATTGCCAGAGTGGCAGGCGCCAGATCCTCTTGAATCCTTCAAATGGCCAGAGCTGCCACCTGAGTCCTACGAATGGCCAGAACCACCACCTGAGTCCCACGAAAGGCTAGAACCGCCACCTGAGTCCCACGAATGGCCACCAGAGTCGTGTAACTTCCCAGTGCCGCCAGAGCAGTGTGACTTCCCAGAGCCATGTGACTTCCCATAGCCGCCAGAGCCGTGTTACTTCCCAGAGCCACCAGAGCCATGTGACTTGCCAGAGCCGTGTGACTTCTCAGTGCTTCCTGAACCAAAGCCTCCTGACCCACTGGGTTTATATGAACCGCCAGTACCTCCTGAACCAGGGCCTCCAGACCCACTGGGGTTATATGAACTGCCAGTGCCCCCTGAACCAAAGCCTCCTGACCCACTGGGGTTATATGAACTGCCAGTGCCTCCTGAACCAAAGCCTCCTGACCCACTGTGGCTAAATGAACTGCCAGTGTCTCCTGAACCCAAGCCTCCTGATCGACTGGGGTTAGCTGAACTGCCAGTGCTCCATAAACCAAAGCCTCCTGACCCACTAGGGTTAGATGAACTGCCAGTGTCTCCTGAACCCATGCCTACTGACCCACTGGGGTTAGCTAAACTGCCAGTGCTTCCTGAACCAGAGCCTCCTGACCTACTGTGGGTGTATGACCAGCCTGTGCCTGCTGAACCAGAGCCCCCAGGCCCTCCGCAGCTCCACGCTCCAGGCCCTCTGTAGCTCCATGCTCCGGGTCCTCCACAGCTCCAGGCCCTTCGCACCTCCACCCTCTAGACCTACTGCAGCTCCACGCTCCAGACCCTCCGCAGCTCCACGCTCCAGGCCCTCCGCAGCTCCACGCTCCAGGTACACCTCCACAGCACGGTCATGGCCCTTTTATACTGAGTCCTGTTATACTGAATTGTGAACATTACGATGCGTTTTCCTTGCCTTGCCTTGTTTCTGACCCTCGCTTTGTTTTGTTTGTTTACATTGCTTGCTGCCTGCCTTTGACCATACGCCTGTCTATGTCCATGTCTCTGGATTGCCTCTATACATCTGTTTGCTCCTGTGTTGACTGTTGCTTGCCTGACCATTCTGTTGAAATAAAACCTGCGTTTGGATCCGCACTCCGTTGTCAGCATCCCTCTCACATTACAGGACCAATGAGAAACATCCCATGTGTATATATAGATTCAAATCGAAATCAAACTTTCAAACCAATAATTGACTCTTGTCTCTTACTGTTTTAATGTAGGGAAACATGGGTTAAACATAACTATACTGGGTTGAAATTTGGGGTTGAAACAACAAAGCATTTCAAGAGTTTATCAATAACCAATTAATACATTTCCCTATTTATTTTTTTTTCCTATAAACTCTTTTTTTTTTTATCTTATTTTACATTTACAAAAATGTAAACTTTTGATCCAAAACTGTCATCATTTTGATTAATATATTTAACATTATAGGTGTCTTTTGTCAGTGCTATTGCCACAATTTTATTTAAGTCCTGTTTTTTTTTCTTCTTTTCTTTACAAAACATCCCATAATCAATAATCAATATATCATCTGACCTTGTATTTATTTCCTTATCCATTTTCTTGATCAAACAATACCATTGCTTCTTCGAAAAATGTTTATTTTGTTATACATTCATAATATTTTTGGGTTAGTTAGACTAAGCGAATCTGTCAGTGCTTGTGTGTCTCTGCAATTAACATACGAGTGCCTTCATTAGCACTTCTGTGTCTGTATTCATTAGCGTGTGTGCGCGGCCCCTCTCTGATGGGGGTAAGGGGAGGACCTGTGATTGCTAAGTGTGGAGTCTGATCAAGGCTGACAGTATTTAACATAATTAAGAAAAGCTTCAGTCACAGTGGCATTAAATAAACACCTCACTGAGCGAGGGAGGATCTGATGAGAGGGAAAGAGGAAGAGAGAGGGAGGGAAGGGTCATTTCTCAGTCATGGGATGAGACGTGCGTGTTAGTCTTCTCATTACTGCACAGCTTGAGTGGCACACACTTCCTCTCTCTCGCTGCAATGTGAGCACACGCCTACACACACAAACTCACACACTCACTCGTACTGTCAAGGTAGAGCATTAACTTTTTTTGACATGACTTAAACTTTCCTGCTTGGCAAACAACACTGTGGCTACTGAAAAAAGGAAAAACGCTTTAAGTGTTCATGTTCTGGAGTGGTGTAACTCACAGTGCAATGTGGGCAACTTATATATACATGCCACTGCTGGCGAGTGGAAAAGAAATCATTAGTAGACTACAACTTGCAAGCCAAAAGATGTATGATGAAGTTCTCTGAAGGGGCAGTAACTGTGACCAAAATTGTCTAGGCTCTCAGTAGGTGCTACATTTCAGTAAGACCCTAATTTATGTTTGTTATTTTTGTCTCTATATAGTAATCTTTTTATGTACTGTTACTTTGTAAAGTACACTCATTCAAATGCTTGTTAACACAAGCATCTAATCAACCGATAACATGGCAGAAAGGTGCATTCAGGCATGTAGACACAGTTGAGATGATGTTCTGAAGTTCAAATCAAGAGGAAGAAGTCACATACAAAGTATTCAACACATCACCATTTTTCTCAGAAAACATATTTCTAAAGGTGTCGTTGACTTGAAATCTTCACCAGATGTTGATAACAACCAAAGAAATACATATATGAATAGAAAACAAATCTAATTAGTTTAGAAATTATAAGTAATAACATGAAATGACACAGGGAAAAATTGAACACATGAAGAAAGGGAGGTGTAGAAAGGCAGTGAAAGCCCAGACAGCAGCTGAAATATCTCAGTAGTTCTTCAGCAACCCTCTGCCCTTCCTCATTGTAAATTAATTTTAGCTGCTTCAGTCCAACATCTACATAAGCAGGATGATGCAGATGAAACCAGAGTGGACATTTCAGCAAGACAATGATCTAAAACACAGCCAAGGAAACTCTCAAATGCTTTTAGAGAAAGAAAATCAAGCTGTAGAATGTCCCAGCCAATCACCTGACTTGAATCCAATAGAAAATACAAAATAAAGATCAGTTTGGATAGATTAAGCCCACAGAACCATCAAGATTTTTACACTCTGCTGAAGTCTGTGAGAAATCCCATAGCTTTTTTACCCTTTAAGCTGCCATTGACGTCAAAATGGTGACTGTATATTTATGAGCAATATCACAGGAGTAGAGTCTAAAAATCCTTTTGTTTGAGCAACTACTTTCTTCCGCCATTCATTCACATCTGCAGTTAACGTCAGAACAGCAGAAACTGTTGCTACTTCACAAACGTCACTTTAGAGCTAGTATTTGAATGATTCTCTTGTGTAATATCTAAAGTGATGACAAAACAGGTGATTTTGCTCACTTTTTAAGGTTATAAGGCTGAATGGCACAAAATGCCATCATTCTACAGAGATTTCCCAGTATTTCTCCGTTGCAATCTGTCACAGATGGGCCTTGAACCCAGGTCTCTGGTGTGGAGACTGGTGAGTGAACCACTAAGCCACAGGGGCAGTTGTGTAGGACCCAAACATATATATATATATACACATATACACATATATACATATATACATATATATATATATATATA
>CAIGQV010019356.1:22920690-22942971 GCA_903798115.1 Danio jaintianensis | reverse complement strand
ATATATATATATATACATATATATACATATATATATATATATACACATATATATATACATATATATATATGCATATATATAAATATATAAAAAGTAAACTAAGGTTCTCCTCAGAATGAGGTATACAAAATGTTTTAACAGTATAATAAACATACAAAGAAAACTCCACGAGGGGAGAAAACAAAAAGACAATAAGGCAGCAAGCAACAGGGAAAACAATAGAGTCTTACTAGACGTAGCTCAGGACCTCAAGAGAACGCACAGCAAGTGCACCGGGGCTGACTCAAAAACCGAGTGAGGAACAGAGAAAAAGTGACAACTTAAATACACAGGCTGTAACAAGTCACAGGTGATCGAAATTAAGTAAACAAAAACACACGAGGAAGAACTAAGAGGAGAATGGCTAGACTGGTTTAAGCACTGGTTTAAACCAGCAATAACTGGTTAAGACTATAGAATACACAAGATGTGTCACTCATATTGTTTTGAATGGGGAAAATGCAATAGTCAATAAGGAAGCCCCGCCTTCTAGTAAAGGTCAATTTATACTTCTGCATCAAGCGCACAACCTCATAACCTTCGCACAGTCGCATAACCTACACCATACCCTGAAGCAGACCCTGATGCACACCTCTCAAAAATGTAACTACACGTTGCATTACACACGACAGTTTTGTGTAAGATTTGTGAATGTTTGACTTGGTTTCGGTGATGAGTGTGGGCTTGTTGCATGAATGTTTAACAAGTGTCAAGTTCCACGCAGGAGCTCCAGATGGATACTTTTGTATTGTGTTTACTTTATGATTGAAGTTGTTTAATGTTGAATCTTTCTTCCTTGAATGAATTTGAACTACTTATACAGTAGCATTTCCACATTTCAGGTGTAAACCCAATACACTGGCAATGAAACCTGAGCAGTGGAACATAGATCTCCCACTAGGGTTTCGGAAGTGTTATTACCAGAGCAGCACAGACAGAATGCAGAAGTATAAATGCTTACAATGCTGTTAGCTACAGTATGCGCAAGGTATGCACTGCGGGATACTGTGATCACAGAAGTATAAATCAGACTTAAAGAAGCCAATCATAGATTACTATAGGATGATGATTCTCTGGAGGTGCGGTTCAGTCCAGGTGTGTGTTCTTTACAAAAAGTTTCTGCAATCTCATTATTGTGTACCCTCTATGGTGGGTTAATGCACTGGAATCTCAGAGAATACTTTCCTCACAGACATGAGAAATATATCTACAATAAGCATGAAATCTGTACATTTAAATGAACCATCTTGAATACAAATGATCTCTGGTTTTGTAATCTGTGTGAAATGAATGCAAGGTACAGTCTTTTCTTTTCTGACTTCATTATTTTAAATAAATTCCTACCTCCACCATTCAAATGCAAATCACATGACATAAACTACTTGTAAACAAAAACCACAAACTTGTAAACAAAGAGGTCGCTGTCATTTTTGGAGAAAATCTTGCGTCAGGAATGTTAGAAATAACATCAGAATGGCCTCAGAAGACCAGCGTGATTCGACGCTGAATTGTAAATAACACATAATTTATTGATTCTTACTGTAGTTACATATATTTTGATTTAAAAGATGATGTGTCAATTGATTGACAGGATGATGTCTCAAAATTGTGCGCATGCAGAATAGCTTGAGCAATCGGGTAAATGCATTTTTTATTATTAATATTTAAAGTTTTAGGAACAAAAGTTAAGAAACTGTTGTTGTCAAATTTCATTAGGGATTTCAAATCTGAAATTTAATTTTAAGCTTGGCAAACAGTTTTGGAGAATTGAATGTTTCCCCATTAAAAATGTGATAGGAGCTACACGCATGTCTGAGAGATATCTCAAAGAAGGTCAAAGAAGGAAATGCCTCACCTTAAACGGACTTAAGGAGGTTTAAGTTAATAGAAAGGCAACAGTAACACAAATAAAGTAACTACCCATTTCAAACAGATTAGATGTAGATGAAAAAAAAAAAGCACAACATTGACACTTCTTTTAGCTAAAAGCAGGCAACTGAAACAACAATTCACACAGGATCTCAAAAAAATGGACAAAAGAAGTTTGGAGGGAATTTGTCTTTGATGAGTCTGCACTTTTGCTGCAACATTTGGATGTTAGGATCAGAACATAGAGTAAATGGCGTGAAAGAATAATTACATCATGCTTCTTATAAATGGTTTAGGAACAATGGCAGGCTTTAGATCCCTCAGTATTAATTGAGCAGTATTTAAACTCTACAGCCTACCCAAGTATTGTTGCTGACCATGTCTGCATCTATATAACCACAGAATGCCCACCCTGTACTACTTTCTGCAGAATAATGTGCCATATCACAAGGCTCAAATCATCTCAATGTGGTTAAGGAGGACTTACATGTTCTTCACAGTCACCAGACCTCAATCAAGTAGAGAAGCATTGGGAAGCGGTGGAACAGTAAATTCACATCAACTGTGTGATCCTATAATTTCTATGTGGATTAAATTCTCTCAGGAATATTTCCAGTACCTTAATGAATCTAACTGAACCTTGTTGACCAACTAGGATAAACCAATTTACTCTGCCGAATCAGACTAATAGGGATCAACAGACTTCATGAAGGTCCTTGAACATGCATAGTTTTTGCCTACTACGAAAAATGCTATTTCAACCCAGGTATGTTTTTGATCAACAGTATGATCAAATTATTGTGGAATATTTCTATTACTCATAGTCTCGTTTTTATTTCAGTCAATATCTTCTTGTTTGTGGTACAGAGGGTAAGTTAGTAACAACGTTTTCTTCAGTAACTCTCCAAAAGTTTCGAAATTGAAAGGTTATTTTGTTAGTTAAATGTAAGTCTGAGTTATTGTGGTGTACCTGAAATTGAAACAATCCTGACATTAGAAAAAAATGGAGGGTGGTGCATGATTTCGTCCTTTGGGAACTGTTTGAATCACTGGTCGTTAACAAATATTGACGAATGAACGAAAGCAGAGCAGAAACACGAAACATACTGATAGCCCCACCCTAAAGACATTCCATGTGACCATAAGTAAAGAAAAGTTGTTGTTGAGAGTGGAGGAAAGGTTATTGTTTTTGATTACAGATACGGAGGGCAAAATATTTTATACAAAATAATTAAGTGCACAGATACATTGTCTATAATAAGAATAGGATATGCATAAAGAAGAGTAATATGTAATAAAAAGAGTAAATGTTGATTTCATGCCAACCTTAAGTGTATGAAATCAAAGGATTCTTTCAATTTCCCAGTCCCCTTTTTTTCCTTCACACAGACCATTTAACAATCCTTGTGTAAATCTAAAATCCCAAAACATGTCAAAAAGTATATATATTTTTTTACTTTTCAAGGGAATTTTAACTGTACAGTAAATGACGCACACTGTGTTGTACATTGGGATTGTCCACTGTGGACTCACAGACAGCTCTGACTTCTTCACCTCACAAACTTCCCCTCTAATTGTTGATATCTTCACCCGAGATTAAAGTCTCGGTAATCAGACTTTTCTCCTTCTCATAGATTCGGCTTCTAATGGTGGATGATTACAACCATATGTTCTCCTGTCCTGTACAAGTCCTGTAAAGATAAGACTATCACGGATGTACCGATAAAACAGACAGGATGATTTTCCCTTTCATGAATGACTCTGAAAGCCACGGGATGTTTTGTTTCCTCCTTTAAATCCTATTTGACAGATGGTTCAAAAATACAGCATTTCAACAAATTAAATAATGTCATTTTCATCACAAAACATTTGCTTTTGTAGTACCCTTGAATTAAGTACACTCCATAGCATATGCTGGATCTTATAGACATATCTTCTAATTGCATTTTTCTTGGACGTTAATCTCCAGCGTCTCGCAGAACTTTGATGTATATGGCGGCGAATACTGGCTAGCCAAGCAGTCTGGGGACTGGATGAAGAAGTGTCTGTTAGCATGACAAAAAGCAGACATCCAGACACACACTCCTCCACAGCAGATACTGGAGGAACTTTCCTCTTCACCCACAGAAGAAAAATGCAGGACAACATTATAAGATACATATATATTTAGTAAAAAAATAGGTATGATGAGATCTCGAGTTATAGCCATTGGATAGAGGCTCACAGATGAATTCTTTAGAAGTATGGAGACTTTATTATTTATTCTTCTCGTGGCTCATAATTAATTTATTAATAAATACTTTGCACAACAAATTAGGCTGAGATAATTATTTTCCCCATAACCACTTAGGTGTTAATGATTGATTAAGTCTTCATTACAAGTTAACTATTGCATGACGTGATTGCTTGTTTTGCCTCCATTTTGTACCCTGTTTATGGAAGTTGTGAGTAATTTACTGTTCAGATTGTACCTGCAGCAGCACTTTGAGAGAATGAGCACATTAATGACTTGGCAGAAACTAATTCTGTCAATCACAGTTAGGTGTGACAAAATGTCAAAGTGACAAGTAAATAAGCAGCTAGCATTAGGTGCGACATTAAAGACAAACACCTTGATTTCGCTCTTGTCATCATCAAATAATTATCCAGTGCATGCTTAATGTTATGGAAATTTGTTATTACGCCCACAGAAATTCAGTAATATGCACACGGTATCTAAATTGTTTCGCAGCACGTCATTAAGCACTGGAGGTTCTTGTGGAACATTTTCAAGGTGGTGACTCTTTATACGCTTTTTTTATTGTTGTGCTGGCTAATATGATGGTAATATTGTATTTATACTGACACCTAGTGGTGTGGATGATGCATTGTGCAAATGCAAACATCATGTTAAATTCTGTTATCACTTACTCTGCATGATGAGGTTTGTGCTTTTGAGAAACATAAAAATAAGATCCAAACTTTTGTTTACTGAGTTCCATAGTGTTAAAATATATTTTATTTTACAAAGTTAATAACATGTTTTCAACTGACTTGAGGAAGTGAAGTAAATATTGTCCCCCATAAAATGACATAGTCAACAATGGGAAACTAATTGTTGTGAAGTATAAAAAGCCAAATACATACTTGATCATTAAAAGTTTAACATAATTGCTTGTAACATCTACAATAAGTCATCACTTATCTGTCCCAAAGTAAAATAAAAGTAATATTTATTCACAGATTTGAGTACAACATGACTCAAACAACATGATACTTTTGTGCAGGAAATTACATTACAGTACTTGTAATTTATGCCTGTCTATGGCAAGTAAATAAATAAATAGTATATTTAATTCTTAAATAATTAAGTTTATTTTTTTTAATTAGAGACAAAATACAGAGAGCTTTAAAGAAAAATCTTTCAAGTATGCAAATATATTTGTCTCAAGTTTTGATCTCCTAGATCAACTCTCTTTCCTTACACACAGGCTTAAATCTCTCTTACTGCTTCTTTTGGCAGATGAGCCTGAGTGTTTCATTTGCAAAGATGTGGGCCTGATGGCTGAAGATCCACTAAGAACCTTCTGCGACTGCAAGACCCTCATGGCTCACCACAGCTGCCTGCTCACCTGGATCAAAAAGGTACAGCATTTTTGCCAACCAAGCACTACAAAACCAGGGCCCATCACCCCTTTTATGGACATATTGTGAATCTAAGACTATAGCCAACTTGAAGTATGTGTGTGACTAAATACTGTACGTTTATGCCAGTGGGTGGATTCTAGCCATGAATATGATTACTGTTTTTATGGCTAAAAATGCCTTACATCTCTGTAATGTGCCCCTGTCTTCACATAGTAGAGTCATTATATGATTATTTTTAGTTATCTATTATGAGTCTGACCCAGGACAAAACACTAACCCATGATATCAAGTCCTCATCACACTCACTATCACTCATGGCATTTAGTGCCTCTAAGATCTGTTTGGCATCTATAAATCACCTTCTTTTATCGACTGTGATTTAATATGAATACTGCTATCTCAATAGTTGAAATGCATTGCTTTGAAACACAGTACACAAAAATATAAGTGGCACAATGTAAAAATATATAAAGAAATTATATCTACTTGTCCACATGTGGCTACTTGCACACAGGGCCTGATTAACATAAGGACTAGGTGGGCCCATTGCAAAGAGGGGCTCCTTGATTGGCTGGACAATTAATTAATGCAATTACTCTGGGAAAAACCTATTTGGATTATGCTTTCAAATGTCAGTAATGTGAAGTATTCAGTTCAACTCGCTGTTGTTCAAAACAATGATGGCGGTACATACACAAAGTCTGGTGTGGCCGTATCATAATCAAAATTTTAATAGCACTGGTTCAGCCCACCAATAGGGTGACCTGTTATCACATATTTTTTTAGGACAGTCCCTTACATTGGCTCTATTATAACCAAGAGAACTCACTAATCAAAGGTAGCCTAACCAAGGCTGTGATACAACACAAATGACTATTCAAACATCAATACTAATTAACTTGCTGTGATAGGCAGAATCATACTGAATGAACAACTGAAGTGTTGTCTATGTGCTTGTTCAAATCCTTGCCTCAGATATATAATATAACCAAAACAGTGTTTGACCAAAACAAATGGCCTACACATAACTTTCTACTGTAAGTCAGAGGCGTTGCTAGACCGTATTTAAAAATAAAAATGGGCTATACCCCAGTTAAAGCTTTGAGTTACACTTTAAATGCAAGTTTATTAATTAAGAGGTGTAATCCTAAAATAAAGACATTCTCTATGTACAACTAAAGCAATACTTATAAAAGCAGCAATGTAGTTTAATTAAAAACAAACTGATGCATGTGCACAGAAAACCATACCTTGTGTGCCACTTTAAATAAATACTACAGTAATAGTCCGGAACACAATGAAATGTTGGTGTTAGCTTTTTCATCAGACAACATATCTGATCAGAATTTTTAGCAAACCCTGCTGTAATTCACTCAGAAGGCCAAAATGTTTGGAAATTTGGAATTTAAAGATTTTACTGCTCAGCTAAAGTTAGAAAACATTTTAAAATTAAGACCGTATTTAAAGGGTGTTCTTAATCCGTCCATGCTTGTACACTGTGTGCTCTTCTCATATTTCTGGGATTTTTCAAAGTCTGTTGAAAGTAATTTGACATTTGTAGTTAAAAGTTACCTTTTAATATTAGAAGGATTATCTGAGTGGAGAAGAATGCCACCTGAGTGTACCCAGTTTATTTTAACCCTTTTTTTTACAGTTTAGCAGAAGTTACTCCCATAATTTATGCAAATTATCATGGGATGTATAGGAAAAGTTGGTACATTTTAACCTGCTGCTGTTTATAACATAATTTCCCCATTTTTAAATCTGGTTTCATCTAAACCATTTTAACAACAGGTGATTGTAAAATAAATAAATAAATAAAAATGCATCCAATTTTAGTCATCTCATCCCCACCCATGCAGTTCTCCATTCCCTCCATTGTGCAGGTCATGTAACACTATGCAGACAAAAAATAATAGTAGTACAGTTCGATTTTTCTTGTTAATTAAGGCTTCGCAAGGCCTGGTTGGGTGAGCGTTCTGTCTTTTGTTGGGGTGTAGCTGGTCTTTTGTCGTGCATGTGGCCTCCTCTGGCTCTGTGCTGCATTAAGTCCTGGAGGTGGAGGTGGCAGGGGGCCTTCCTAACCTCAGTCTCCCAGGGCAGGCACAGTGTGAGTGGGCAAAGTGATAAATACACACGGCTCCTCGTACATCATCACTGCACTCTACATATCAATAGCCCACTGGAATGATTAATAACAGTCGATACTTCCTGTAGTTAGTTCGTTTTAATTAAACCATGCTTTGTGCAAGTACAAATGGATTCTACAGCAGAGGAAGGAAAATTCTTAGAGTTTTTGACTACAAACTTTAAAGGGAAAGAATAGTTCACCCAAAACTGAAATGTCTACATTTTACTCATGTCATTCATGATTTATGATGTTCCAATCTTGTATAGATGTCTTCGGAGCATACACACATTCACACGCACATATACACATACGCACGCACACATATAAATATGCTTTGAATTTGAACACGGGGAGAACATGCAAACTCCACACAGAAACGCTAACTGACCCAGCCGAGGCTCGAACCAGCAACCTTCTTGCTGTGAGGCGATCGTGCTACCCACTGTGCCACCATGAGGCCTAATTTTAGCATTTACTAATGCATTATTAAACTCCAAAGATTGCATAGTTGTGAGTTAATGAAGATTAAAAATGAATTACTTATTTTCATTAATTAACATAAAAATATGAATAAATACTGTAATAAATGTATTGTTGATTATTTGTTCATGTTATTACATTAACATAAACTAATGGAACCTTATTGTAAAGTGTTACCAACATTTCTTCTTATCATTATTAGTGTTAAAAGCAAAGTATTAAAAAATATATATATATATAATTAAAAGATGTCTATTTCAGATATATATATATATAATATTTATTATTTGGATTTATCATCTTAATAATTTATTTGAGACTTGATAAAAAAAATAAAAATAAAAATAAAACATTTAAATGCATCTCTGCTTGACATTACTGAATTAGAGAAGTGAGAGTGTTAGAGAAGATTTTCTGTGAAAATGACTTGAATTTTAGGCTACTCCTAAAAATGCCAAAGCATGAACGATTTGGAAAATAGTGCAAAAATCATACTATGTAAGGACACTTTTATGGTGCTTCTGTCATTTTGAGTGTTTGACAGCACCGATGCATTCACTTACATCCTACAGAAAGGAAGAGTAAGAAACAATAATATTTCTATCTTTTACCATCAAGAAAGTAAATAATATGGGATTGGAATGACATGACATTGAGTACAGTAAATGATGATAGACTGCAGTGAGAGTTCCTAATAATATCTAAATAATTCTGTCTTATTTCTGAGGCAAAAGTGTAAACTTTTAAAGCATTATAACCAGATTAACAATACATAACAAATTCCAGTGTATTTCTGAGCAAATCCTAATTAGCCAGATCTCCCAGCAGGAATAAGCAATGCCAAAGCAACACAACAGCAAAGCTCATTTTGTCTGTTTCCCTCTTTCTGTTTTGTGCTGTTTAGATTATAACTGTGATCTGCCAGCAGTGTGATCACTTGCCCTGAGTTAGTGACAGTTAATGCAGTTTTTGCCTTCTCATGCTGGATGCACTGAAAGTCCCACTAAACCCTGTTTATTCAGCGACTTTTCCATAAACACTGGGTCTCTGAGTCCACCACATTTTCCAAAACAGCACACCGTACCAAGACACCCACAGACATATGCACATACACATGAAAACACATACACACATGCAAAAACACAGAAGCCAAGCTTATTGTTTTCCAGAACGAAATTGAAACCAGCAGATTTCCCCTGCCGTCATGCCCAAAGTATTCCAAAATAGAGCGTCCAAATCCACTGTGAGATTATAGTGATCAAACGACGCATTTTTCAAATGTGACAAAGACTGCTGAAGGATTTGTCTTCATTTTACAGTTCACTTACTCCACACTGGAAGTCTGATTGTGGCTTGCTTTAGCTCTCCATTTTCTTATACATATAAAAGAGCGCTGGAAATGTGATTGAGTTTGATTAGGACTAAATAAAAAAGAAGTTGCATTTCATGTGACAGATCTTTGATGGTATTTTATTATAATCTGCAGTCTGCATTTTTATTATAATCTGTACATCTGTGCATACATTAAAAATGCTTATTATATGCTTATATATATAGTAAAACAAATAATAAATAAACATATAAAATAAATAAACAAATAAGCAAACAAACACATGAATACAGCTATTTCAAGCATATTTAATTCCAATGTTTTAAAGTGATTTCATGTATATAGAATGTTTCTTGAATGTCTACTCGTTTAAATACAGTACTTTACAATGTCAGAATGGGTGACATGATGTTCCCTTGTCATTCAGCAAAAAATAGACATTTATAAAATAAGTAAACAGCATAGTTATTCTAAACTGTACTTATTAATAATAGGGTCAGTGACTGTACTAAATTGTATTGTTTAATAGTTAAAACATCTTACTGGCAAGTGGGTGGCTGAATGAATTAATATTTAAGCAGACAATTAATATGTTGGAGGCATATTGTTTAATATGTAATCAACTGATATTTGTTGAAAATTTTGTTCATACATATTTAAAAATTCCAAAGACAAATTAGCATGAATTTAGTTTTGCTGTTTCTTCAGCAACACTCAAGTTGCATAAACATCAGCAATTGTAGCAAAACCCAAATGATCAACTTATCTGTCTAAAGTAAAGTACATCTTGCATGACTTCACATTTCCACTACATTTCCACATTCCCCACAAATTTAGGCAATTTAGTGACTTACAATGAAACCAAAAACTGAATCTTTCTTTTTCCTCTCACATGTAAAACAAAATCCCAAAAGTTTTATTTATTGCCATCCCTAAATTAGATTTTAAATTTCATTGCAGTCTCAGACATTTGGACCCCGCTGTACAGACGTTGTTTCTACGTCTAATATAATTGTTAGATGGATGTATCATCATAAATACTGCATTCTTTTCTGATTATATTTTTACTCTCTTAAAAAAAAGTCAATCCTTTTTTTCTGACTAAGATGCCTTTTAGCAAGTATTGCAACCACCTGGTTGACCTTTTGTCCATAGGTTATCAAAACAAATGAAATAAAATAAAAATACAATTGCGAGTGGTGTCAGGAACACAGTTTAACCAGAGAAATGAGTCAGAATTTATCTCACAGAGTGCACATTAAAGGGTTAAAATACACCGATGCTTACCATATACGGTAAGTACATTCTTATTGTTACATAAGTACATAGATGTTTGGGAAGATTACTTTTAAAAGTAATCCATTACAGTCTTGTGTTACTTCTATAAAAAAACGTCACTTAGTTACATTTTAAGGAAAGTGATGTTTTACATTAATTTTGCATTACTTTTTTTTATTGGGGCTGGGCTTACTTGTTTGCCAGTCTTTTTTTAATTTATCTTTTGTTTGAAAAAAAAAAAGAAAGACATAAAAAATAATTCCCTTACAGCAAATTAGATTTAAAATTTCATTCAGTGTCAGACATTTGGACCCCGCTGTACAGACATTGTTTTTACCTCTAATATAATTGTTAGATGGATGTATCATGATAAATACTGCATTCTTTCCTGATCATATTTTTACTCTCTTAAAAAGAGCACTTATCCTGCTGCACGAGCCTTTTTCTCTGACCAAGATTGGTGGGACAGTAGACCATGTTCTTAAAATACACACACACACCCACACACGCGCACACACACACGCACACGCACACACACACACACGCACACACACACACACACAGAATGACTCACGCTTGTTTTAAATGGAAGGAGAGGAGAGAAGGAAAGCGGAGACGTGGCGGGACGGTGAGCCTCTGACAGTGGAGCTGAAATCAGTGATCGACCTGTCACTTCTTGTCTGATTGCCATCTCCCTGAAAGAAGGTCAGGCACATACGCCTAAAGTGCCTCTTAACCACATTTTATGAAGCCAGAAAATGTAATCCAATAACCGTTTGACTCGTGAGTGCTTTATGCTTGGTGGCTGGGAACGATACTACTCTTAAAAGCAGCTTAGGTAAAAAAAAAGGGGGAAAAATGAAAGAGAACAAAGGAAATTCCATGCCCTTATCTAATTTCAGAAAATGGTTACAGTGGCCAGCCGAATAAAACAAAATGCTCATAATTCATTTTCTCTTCCTGCCTAATATATAGTTCTGGCTTGTAACAACGTAGCCGTGCTTATTGTCCATGACAAGGCAGAGAAGAGTCTTTTCAGGCCAGCAATCTTTAACACTGCCCTCTTCTTCTGTTCAAGCTCAGAGAGACAAATAACACGACACAAAAACTAATTAGCGAGCGGGGAACTAGTTAAGAAAATGGCCTTTGAGAGTGGAAGCCGGGAGCCCGAGGCTTGATTTAAATATAGGGCCAGAGTCAGTGACTGAGTGTGTCTGGGAGATCCTGCCCCTGAAGGCGAACCACTTGCTGACCTCTGACCCTCATTAGGCAGAGGGCATTTTTGCTAGGATGAGGCCCTTGCATCAGTACACGGAGCAGTTACTCGCATTTGCTGATTTTACAGAGTTAGACACATTCCTGGGTCAATATGTTTTGCTGATCTTGAAACAGCATTTCTGTCTGAAAAAATGCAATCCAAACGTAATCCCTAAAACTAACCCTAAACCTACCAATAAATTACTCTGGTAAAGCTTTAGATTACAGTGCACGATTTACAGGGCAAGTGAACAGATTTTATAGCATAGCTTATAATGCATACTTATACAGTACATATATTTGTAAAAGTAATGTATTGTAGCCTTGTTACTTTTTAAAGACATTTTAAAACTTGATCATGTAACTTTATTACATTTTAAGGAAAGAAATATTTTACATTTACGTTTGCATCACTTTATTGCATTGGGCTTACGTGTTTGTAATAATAATAAAATAATGATAATAAATAATGAATGACTAATGCCTTAACTGTCAGTGTTGTTCAATTTAAATCAGACTAGATCAGACAAAATGAAATGATAAAATAATCCATTTAAGATATTTAATTTGAAGTAGACTGTATAAAGTGCTTAATTTTAAGCAATGTCTTTAGTAATGGAATATTCAATTCAATTAATCTTTATTTCTATAGCGCTTTTACAATGTAGATTGTGTCAAAGCAGCTTCACATAGAAGATTATAGTGAATTGGAATGGTGTCCGTTCAGTTTTTAGAGTTTAAGTTCAGTTTAGTTCAGTGTGGTTTAATTTTCACTGCTGAAAGTCCAAACACTGAAGAGCAAATCCATCGATGCGCAGCTCTACAGGTCCCAAACCATGCAAGCCAGTGGCGACAGCTGCGAGGAACGAACTTTTTCGAATATAAGCAGAACATTTGACTCCAGTCTGTTGAGTTATTAGAACATTGCATTTGCACTACCCAAACTCTACTTTATGTCAAAGCCACATCAACAATGTTGGGTGTACATTATCTTTAGAAGTGAACCCCTTGCCTTAAAAGCAACAAATTTTGCACTTTTATAATTATGCACATAACTTGTTTACTTAATAATTATAAGGCAACAAGTTTACACTCTTTTTTTAAGTAAAGTCAACTAATCGCTTTTTACAGCGTAGGCATGGGCAAATGATTCAAATGAAATTGATCTATGAGTCATACATGCAATTGCTATGCACATCTTGTCAGGCAAGCACAGATATGTGTTCAGTAATAAATCTTCTCTAAAGGCCAGAGGACGCTCTAGTGCGTAACACGCCAAACATGAAGAAACCCATAGCATTGCATTATAAACAAAAAATTTATCTGATTTCATTGAATATCATTTCACAGAAGAATTTATTTCAAAAACTCAAATGAACTTATGAATGAGCTTTGAGGAAAAACTTTATTAAATACAGTATGGTATTTTCACATGCAGCATTTGAGCCATAGTCATTATCACAGAACGGTTATCTTGATTTCATTGTCATCCAATTAAATTGATTTTGCGTAGCTTGTCAGTGAGCTATGACTCTTGATTCTGTGTAGTAAATGCTGCTCCATCTGAAAGCATATGCTGGAAGTTTACTAGAACTGGCTTTACTGACAAAATGCACACAGGGCACAGCTCAAACAAACCTTTCTACTGTGTTTCCTTTCTGGATTGCATGAAGAATATAATGCATGATAAAAATTCAACACTCTTCAGCAATGAACATTCCAAGTTTGCATACACAATTATTTGGAATTGTGGAATTATTTAATTGGAATTTTAAGAGATACTGAATTTGTTTTTGTAAATATGAGATAAATATATACGTTCACATTTAAGCTAAAACTACAGTAAGTATCATGTTTACTTACATATTAGACACAACACATCTGTACTCACTTATGTTTTCTCCCAAAAATGGCGACAGGAGAGCTTGCAGTCAATAAATGGGAAAACAAAATAGCTGGCTTTATTTTTATCAAAAAAAGTAACTCAAATGTTTTACAAGAGATGAAAAGGTAATGTGTTACATTACTAGCATCTTGGAAAAAAAGAAAAATGAACGAATGAACTAGAAAATGAAAGGATTGCAGAAACAAGGGGGTAATGAGCACCACTTTAATTTACAACCCACAAACGTTATATTTAAACAGTAATAGCATGAACAATACATTTGTGCAACAATTAAAGAGAAATAAAAAATTGCCCCTCCCCCCTTTTTAAATTTAGCTTTTCTTACTCTTACTCACTTACTTTTCTTATACTCACTTTCTCACTAGTCAATGATTGCCTTGACTAGTGTTAAGTTTGCTTAACTCAACCAAAATATACCCTACCTTAAAACCCAAATATACAGTACAGTGGGCTTATAAGCACTGGGATACAAGTGGTCTGCTCTGTCATGTTGTGTTATGTGAAATGTGCTGAAAACCCCAACTTTAATGTTAAGTGTCATACATGGTAACCACAGTAAATTAAAGTTGTTGCTTATTACCCCCTTGTTTCTTGTAGTTAAAGGGTAACATTATCATTTCGTGGAAGCACCAAATCCCATTAGCCTAAAGTTAACAAAATCTATCAACCTGTCCCTCAAATCTGATTGGTTGGTTGGAATGTTGTTCCAGAATCAACAAAGATATTGATTCAGTAAAATGTTGCACTTGGTAAAATCAGGTTCAGCCCATTATTTGCAGTACTTTCCCCACGAAAAGAATTATGTGCAAAAGGAAAAAAAGGAAGAAAGTTGCGATTGAAATCTACCACAGATCAAGGACAATGTCATCTATTACTGCTCTGCGCAAAGCTCATGTCAAAACCACCGCAATCACTCGCTCCATATACCCACATAAATATGTTTTCCATTTTTTTTTTTTTTACAAAAGGCCGCCATCTGGTTTCAGTCTATTGCAGTTAATGGGAATGATCTTACGTGAAAAAAAAAAGAAGAAGAAATAATATGCTTTCCAAATATGTAATCTAATCCATATGAAATAACCCTCGGAGTTGCTTGTGGAGCAAATGACAAGAGAAAGTAGAGATGATTATGGTGTGCAGAGAGTCTTTAAAATGC
This sequence comes from Danio jaintianensis, assembly GCA_903798115.1. NCBI lineage: Eukaryota > Metazoa > Chordata > Actinopteri > Cypriniformes > Danionidae > Danio > Danio jaintianensis. The sequence goes on along the minus strand of CAIGQV010019356.1, from coordinate 22,927,898 downwards.
TAACAACTAGCTGCATTTAGACTGTTCAGAGTGCAGGCTTTAATACTGTAAAGAGAGAGAGAGAGAGAGAGAGAGAGGGGTTCTTGATTAAGAAATGGTCTTTATTGATTGATTGGTCGATTGATTAAATAATCAATTGTTAATTTTTTTTTTTAAACTACAGTAATTATATTCTTATTACTATTTACATTTGTATTTCTAATAATTTTTTTTTTAAATAATAGTAAAAATGCAAGCACATTTATTATTTTCATTTTACAAAACAATACAATACAATACAATACAATCATAACTAATATATGTTAAGATAAACATTTGTCAAAAAACACAGATGTATTATGTTGATACATTTTACATTTTCTAAAAAAATTTAAAGATGTATCTATGCTTGAAGTATTATTAATATTAAATATTTCTATTACTATTAGTCTTGCTAACAATGTAAAACATATTCTTACCTTAACTTCATGGAAATGTATTAATTTTTTTATTTATCAATTTTTTTATTTATGTTTTATTTATTAGTAAATGTGTTACATAAATGGACGTTGCAGATTTTACTATCAAACTCAATAAGGCTGATGTGTAACATCACTATTCAAGGACTTGCCTCATTCTTGGTGCGTGTGTGACATATGAGTGCAGTTAAGTGGGTTCTGTGTGTGTGTGAAATTCATTTTAAGTGGTTGAGTTTAGATACAATTTCTCTCTCTCTCTCTCTCTCTCTCTCTCTCTCTCTCTCTCTCTCTCTCTCTCTCTCTCTCTCTCTCTCTCTCTCTCTCTCTCTCTCATGGTTTGATAATTCCCATCATTGCAAACAGACATGCATTTCCATTCATTAGCCAAACACTCTTAGCAATCAGGCCATAGCGCCAGGGGCACCAGGCCTCTTGTAAAATCACATCACTTAATAGCACTGTTCTATAATTATATGCCATTAACATCTATCAAAATGAGCTCCCACATGTCATGCATATAAGCTCTGGATTTAGCAACTGTGTTCCCCCTCTCTCTACATCTTTCCATTACGGAGGCCAGCATCCACTGGGATAAAATAGGCTAATTGCTAATGTGTAATATTTGTACGATGGGCTCCTTAATTATTTAGATAATTAATTCTAGTTGTATCCCATTTTATGAACCAAGCGCTCTTAATTATCATATACGGAATAGCTAAGATATCAGATGCAAGATACATAACGTGTTGATTATGGAAAGTGGCGTTCGCCGTTGAGAACATCTGTTGTTCCATTAGAGCTCATCTTTTTTTAAATAAACATCCTTAACAGCCTCTAAAGGAACACAGAATCTGTTTTATACGCTGAAAATAAATGTAAAACTGGTTTCATTTTTAAACATGGAAGATATTATTTTTGTCTTTAAACAAAGTTCTTCCTATATGATCATTTAAAAGCCAGATATTTTTAGTACTATTTTATCAATACATTGGATGTCAATGGTTACCAAAACTGTTTTGTTACATAAGGTGATTTAATATGAAATAAATTAATTATTTATGAGTGTTTATTTTTTATTTTTTATGTGAACTATTCCTTTAAGTGAGAAATAAAATTTTGTATGACTGAATCAGTCTATATCAGTTTACATGAACATCACTAACTCTTTTTTGATGTAATGAATTATGAGAAATTCCGGTAATTGATATTTTGCCATTTGTTATTTTATGTTGTTATTCATCTATAACTATTTGTTGATGCACATAGAGTACTTTTAATTCAGCTTTATTGTCATTGGGTGACAGTGCAAATCCAATCACAATTTGCAAACTCGTAGTTTATGAATAAATTATGATAAAGTGCAATTTGGCAATGAGCTTTGGATTGAAACATCTGTTTAATGATTAAATGCAAATGATTGCTGCACTGTGATGTAGTGTACTAAATGTAATAAACATACTAAATATTCTGCATGTTCGTTTAGGGTCTGGGAAAAGAGGAGAGACTGAGATGTAGCATTTGCAAATCTGAGGTAAGAGTGTGTGTGTGTGTGTGTGTGTGTGCATGTGTGTGTGCGTGCATGCGTGCACGTGTGCATGTGTGCGTGTGTGCGTGCGTGCGTGTGTGTGCATGTGCGTGCGTGTGTGTTTTTTACTGACATTTTTTATTTATCTTTTACTTTTAATTCAAATTTTTGTTTTTTATGTGCTTCACATTTTACTTTATAAGTAGCAGTGTTAAAGAATGTCTGTTATTTCACTTTTATTTATTTATTTATTTAGAAAAGCGTAGTCAATAGGGTCATTAGCGATCAAGTTATAAATAGTGCTAGCATTTATTTTATTTTTTTTACTTTGCATAAAGAATTACAGTAAATATCTGGTGACTAATGCATCTCACCATTATCCTTCAAAGTGGCAATGTCTGATACACAATGATTATTGTAATACTGTACAGAAGTTTTAAAACAAATATTGCAGAGCATTCACTACACACAATCAAGTGTCACTGTCATTCAATGGTGGACCGATCTGGTGAATAAGCTGTCAGGGATCAAATTATTGATTTTGAAAATGTTGGAAATAATTTTTTAAGAAATATGGCTGAGATGATAAATGTGATAATAATAATGTGCAACATGTAAACATAAACAGCTATAAAGGAGGTTGTTGTTATGATCTCGTTCCCTTCGAGTGCGCATGGTGAAACCTGAACAAATGCCGATTTAGTTTGATTCGAACGTTTAGAAACTAAACTTAAGAAACAGTTGATGTTTAGTTTGATTGGTGATTGCAAATATGAAATGTAATTGTAAGCTTAGAAAACTGTTTTGGATAATTTGATGTTTCCCCGGTCTAACAGAATGCCTAAGCCCGAGAGGCGTTTCAAAGGTGGCCGCCGAGTGAAATGACTTGCCTTAAAGGGACTTTGATAATATCCCTCTGCTAGGTGCAGCCATGGCACAACAGCAGAGTTTCTTAACTATTATGCCAGAATAAGAGTATAGTTCCTATAAAATAATTCCTGTAGTTGACCTAATAGTAGTTTTTCATTTTCTGTCAGTTTTATTACACAGTGTACAGAAGACTCAAGCTTTGAATAGGAGAATCTTTACAACCCCCTTTTTTTTTTTTATGAACAAATGCTAATTGTCAAATCCAATTCAATTCATTATGATAAGCTAAGCTAAAAGTGACCCTGCCAGAACAAGAAATTCGATAAATGGATTCAAAAATTTTTCAAGTTAACTATTTAACTTTAGGATGCTTAAAGAAAAAAAAAAAGGTGTTGTGTTTCTTTAATGCTCCATTTAAGTCCTCCTGGGATGTTCCTATTAGTTGACAATAATAACGTCAGGTGAGTTCAAGTCACTTTCATTGGTAGAACATGATGTTGTACCTACTTTTGATAAATTACAAAAAATACAGAAGAAGTTTTTTTATACTCTGCTTATAGAAAACAAAGAACAAATAATTCGACAACCCACAAGACCTGACTTTGCATCCATGAATTCCACCTACTGGTCTATATATATAAAAAGATATATAATGGTATATATAATTCTCTATTATAGATCATATTAAGTCAAGTCAAGTCAAGTCAAGTCAAGTCAAGTTTATTTATATATAGCGCTTTTCACAATGTAGATTGTGTCAAAGCAGCTTAACATAGTTCTAGTAAAGTCCAGATTTCAGAGTTGAAATTCAGTTTAGTTTAGTTCAGTGTGGTTTAAATTTCACTGCTGAAAGTTCAAACACCGTAGAGCAAATCCACCGAAGCACAGCTCCACAAGTCCCGATCAGAGCAAGCCAGTGGCGACAGTGGCGAGGAAAAAAAACTTCACCAATTGACGAAGTGAAGGGAAAAAAAAACCTTGAGAGAAACTAGGCTCTGTTAGGCATGACCATTTTTCATCTGGCCAAACTTCCTGTTCAGAGCTGCAGTCTAGGCGCTGGAGGCTGAAGAAGCTGGATTCAATGTGGGGACTTTATCACAGTTGTCATTCAGGAATCAGTCTCATGCACTCCATTTCTCCATGACGACCACAGCATCAGCTCGGGATACGACCTCGTCCAGGATTATGGATACCATGGGATCATCTCTTCACAGGTCTTGGATCGCATCAATGGCGCTGCATAGTCTCTAGGGACCTCGGAATGAGTATCCCCAGGTGGAAATAGAGAATAAAGAAAATAATTAGCGTAGCTGCTGTTCATAGTGTATTTAAATGAGATGTAAAAATGGAGTGTTATAGAAGAAAATAGCAGTTAAATAAACAAACATAGAAACAAACATGTAAAGCATATGAGAGTTTCTAACACAATGTCCGGTGTATTGAGGAGTGTGTCCTACAGGTGATGTCGAGCCAGCTCACCTGCGTGGAGCACATTCATGCATCGTACCGTTATGCGATGCATTGAGTGTATGCTTTACTAAGAAGTTAGATCTTTAATCTAGTTTTGAACTGAGAGAGTGTGTCTGACCCTCGGACATTATCAGGAAGGCTATTCCAGAGTTTAGGAGCCATAAATGAGAAGGCTTGACCACCTTTACTCGACTTTGCTATTCTAGGTACTACCAGAAGCCCTGAGTTTTGAGATCTTAAAGAGCGGGTTGGATTGTAGCGAGACAGAAGATTGGTTAGATAAACAGGAGCTAGATTATTTAAAGCTATATAGGTAAGAAGCAATATTTTATAATCAATACGGAACTTAACAGGCAGCCAGTGTAAGGAGGGTAAAATTGGGGTGATATGATCATATTTCCTAGACCTGGTAAGAACTCTGGCAGCTGCATTTTGTACTAGCTGAAGTTTATTAATAGAGGATGCTGGGCAACCAGCGAACAAAGCATTACAGTAATCCAGCCTAGAAGTCATGAAAGCATGAACTAGCTTTTCTGCATCTGAGATGGATAGCATACTTCGCAACTTAGCGATATTTTTCAGATGAAAGAAGGCGGTTTTTGTGACATGGGATATATGATTTTTAAAAGTTAAATTGCTGTCTAGCAAGAAGGTCGCTGGTTCGAGCCTCGGCTGGGTCAGTTGGCATTTCTGTGTGGAGTTTGCATTTTCTCACCCGTGTCCGGGTGCTCCGGTTTCCCCCACAAGTCCAAAGACATCCGCTATAGGTGAATTGGGTAAGCTAAAATTGTCCATAGTGTATGTGTGTAAATGAGTGCGTATGAATGTTTCCCAGTGATGGGTTGCAGCTGGAAGGGCATCCGCTGCGTAAAACATATGCTGGATAAGTTGGCGGTTCATCCCGCTGTGGCGACCCCAGATTAATAAAGGGACTAAGCCGAAAAGAAAATGAATGAATGAAAATTGCTGTCTAGTATAACACCCAGATCTTTTACAGTAGAGCTAATGCTAACTTTGTGTCCCTCTAATTGCAGGTGGAGTTGTGAGATCTGCTGTGTACAGGATTTAGGCCCAATAAGTAATAATTCTGTTTTGTCTGAATTTAAGAGAAGGAAATTGTTGGTCTTCAACATCTTTAATACAGTCAGTTAGCTTAGACAGTTCAGACGTCTCATCAGGTTTTGTTGAAATATATAATTGAGTATCATCTGCATAGCAGTGAAAGCTGATCCCGTGTCTTCTTATAATGTCTCCCAGGGGTAGCATGTATATTGTGAACAGCAAAGGGCCTAAAACTGATCCTTGAGGCACCCCATACTGTACTGGCCTGACCTGTGAAAGCTGTCCATTTATATTCACAAACTGGTAACGGTCAGTTAAGTATGACTTAAACCATAGTAGAGCCTGTCCCTGGACACCTGAAGAATTTAAGCGATCTATGAGGATATTGTGGTCGATGGTGTCAAATGCAGCACTGAGATCAAGTAAAACTAATAACGAGATGCACCCTTGGTCAGCAGCTAAGAGTAAATCGTTGATTATTTTCACTAATGCGGTTTCTGTACTGTGATGAGGCCTGAAACCTGACTGAAACACTTCAAAAACATTGTTCATCTGCAGAAAGGAGCATAATTGGGCAGAAACAACTTTTTCTAGTATTTTAGACATAAATGGAAGATTTGAAATAGGCCTAATAGGCTAATAGGCTTAATAACAGCTAGCTTGAAAGGATTTGGAACATGGCCTTTACTCACTGACATGCCCCCAAATCAAAATGTTTTTTTTTCCCACTCATAACGACTTTGTGGTGTCGTTTTTCATTCAACTCATCAAAACGATTTATCTGATATGATTTGAACAAAATTGTCAGAATCGTCAGACACTGACAGAACTTCATCGTAAGGGAAATTCGACCATAACAACCATTAATCGACTACCGGTGAACATGTCAAACCAACAATCAAAGACTTTTAGATTTTAGGATTACATGAATCAGTTAGTAAGAATCTGTCTCAGACAAATTATGGCTGAAATCACACAGTGTGAGCAGAGCTTTAACGTTGTCATGCCAAATAGTACTCACAGCTATGGCTAGCCTAAAAGGCAGGTTTGTTTGCTATTTCTATGCCTAATATTTTGATAGTAAATGAACGGCTGCTGCAGTGTTCCTTCTCATTACTGAACAAACTCTACTACTATAAACTCCTAAAGCTCTAGTGTAGTGTATGTCCGTGATTGTGTAAGTATGTGCATATGTAATAGGTTGATGCCCTCTTGCAGCAGATAGTATTTAACTCATTAGAAGAACATCAGCTCCTGGAACAGATAGAAGCCCAAAGGATCCAGAACACAAATACTACTAATGAGCAATCATTTCCCTCTCAGTCTCTCTCTCTCTCTCTCACTCTCTCTCTCTCTCTCACTCCCCATATCATTGGTTTGGTCGATGAATATAAAAGCCTGTTTTTATTACATTAATAATATGCCAAGACACCCACTGTGGGAAAAATAAACGGTCATAATATTTGGCATGGGAGACGGACAACATAATATCCAAATCCATATTCAGGCTGCGAGCTGAAATTTAGCATGCTTTCTTCCCGATGTGTTCCCAATGCTAATTCTATGTGGCCATCTTGCCCGGCGCGGCGGGAGCTCATTTGTGTGAAATGGTGGATGTTGATGTGGCATCACACAGGGGGTCAGATCTGCGCTTAGACGTGTGCTGCAATTGTCCTCCTGTGTTTAGGTGTTTGCTGTGTATTCGAACAAACTTTACATACGGTCGTGAGGGGAATAAACAATCTGATTAGTCTTTTGTGTTTTGTGTGTGTGTGTGTGTGTGCGTGTGTGTGTGTGTGTGTGTGTGTGTGTGTGTGTGTGTG
>CAIGQV010019356.1:22910443-22920590 GCA_903798115.1 Danio jaintianensis | reverse complement strand
GTGTGTTATGTGTGTGTGTGTGTGTGTGTGTGTGTGTGTGTGTGTGTGTGTGTGTGTGTGTGTGTGTGCAACAATCTTGTTTTTACTCATTCTTCACTTTAGTCTCTTGGATTTTTCAGTCTTTGAAAGGATCTTATTTGAAACTGTGGTTTGTGATCAAATTATCTCTCCTTTTAAGTGTATTTAAAGGCTGTTTAAGTGCTTATAAATCTGTGTTTGGGATTATGTTTGAACTACAAGTAGACCATATATAGTATAGATGAATGAAAAGTGACTTAATTGATTTTTGAATACAGGAACAAAATAAACAAACAGACAAATGGACAAATTAACTAACAATTTTGTGTGTTGTGCTACTAGAGTCAATTGGTTAAAATTAGACAGACAGACAATCGGACAAAATTAGACAGACAGACAATCAGACAGATAGACAAAAAAAATAAAAATAATAATAATAACAATAACAATAATATGCGCAGTGGCACAGTGGGTAGCTATGTCGCCTCAAAGCAAGAAGGTCGCTGGTTCGAGCCTTGGCTGGGTCAGTTGGCATTTCTGTGTGGAATTGGCATTTCTGTGTGGCATTTCTGTGTTTGCATGTTCTCCCTGTGTTCGTGTGGGTTTCCTCCGCGTGCTAAATTGTCCGTAGTGTATGTGTGTTAATGAGAGTGTATGGGTGTTTCCCAGTGATGGGTTGCAGCTGAAAGGGCATCCGCTGCGTAAAACATATGCTGGATAAGTTGGCGGTTCATTCCACTGTGGCGACCCAACATTAATAAAGGGACTAAGCCAAAAAGAAAACGAATGAATGAATGAATGGATGAATATAACAATAATACTAAATGAATCCCTCAGCAATAAAATAAATAAACAAATAAATAAATAAACAAATAAATAAATAAATAAATAATGGATAAGTATAACATTAATGCAGATGAAATAAGTAAAGTGACTTTCTAGATGATGCTCTTTCATGTGGTAGTATAATCAAAAAGTAGGAAAGGTAGATATGAAAAGAGTATTTTTAAACTATTGTGACTGAAATTCAATTAGCCCTTTCACTGTGTCATAGTAAAACTGTTAATTAAAAAATATGCATATTTATATTTCGCTTTTATTCAAGTTTCCTATATATTTTAATTTATTTAAATTATGCTCTGAGAACAATTGATTTGGGTTTATGTAGTCGCAACTGTAAGAAAATAAAGAAAAACATTAAATAAAAAGAAGCTATACATTTATGTTAGCAACATTTTAGTTATAAACTCAGATAATGAAAAATGAAAATCTCAGCAATCAGTGGAATAACATGTCAATCATAGCACTTAAAAAAAACAAAAAAAAAAACAGCATATCTAGTCAGGCTAAACTGTGCAATAAGTATATATTAAAATTGATTATTCCCTAATTCCCTTGCAGAATATATTAGCTGCCAAGCTTTAGTATTGAGGGCATCATCTGATTATTGTGATTTATCAGTTAAACCTCTTTAGGTTTGTGATTCTGCAGCATTAAAGGATGAGTGTATTAAAAGGTTACTTTGCCACTTTTTATATTAGAGCCATTGATCCATCCAAATATTTTATCGCATTTTCAAAGAACAGATGTAAATGTAGGTTTCCAGGCAGTACAAGCAGCCGCAGTGATCATATAGACTCTCTCCTTGGCCTTTTCCTATTTTGGTCTAGTTTTGCGCCTTGAAGCACCGAGTGGCCTCTGCAAACCTTCATAATGGTTTCCAGACTCTCCCACCTGACCATGGTAATGCAACCCAATACCGTTTAAATGGGAGTCATTTTCAGCTTTTGTTACCACCGTGAGCCTCGGGGCGAGCGAGGGAAGCTGAGGACGCTGAGCAAAACAATTTAGAGGGAAGTGTAGTAGCGCTTCTGACTCTCTTGAGTGAGCACAGCTCCTGCCCGCCAATCCATGCCAGCCTGTTTAAAATCCTGTTAAACTGCAACTTATCCCTAAGACTCCTCACCTGCCACGCAACAGCACACCTTACCAACACGCGCTCTTATGAATATGGTGCTCTGTGTGCTGCTGTATGCATTTGCTGTTGCTTTATGGGCTGTAAAAAAAAGACTGTGTGCATGTACAAACACAGAAAGTTTTCTTTGGTGGAGACTTTCTTTTGAATGTAATTTGCACCACAGAGAAATGTTCTGAATGATTCATGTTATTATTTACTCAGCCTAGTATTTCAAGTGGGCGACACGGTGGCGCAGTGGGTAGCGCTGTCACCTCACAGCAAGGTCGCTGGTTTGACCCGCGGCTGGGTTAGTTGGCATTTCTGTGTGGAGTTTGCATGTTCTCCCGTGTTTTCGCGTGGAAAGACATGTGCTGTAGGTGAACTGGGTAAGCTAAATTGTCTGTAGTGTATGTGTGTATGTCCTGGTCCTCCAGGTTGGGGGTTGAGCATTGGGCTAACAACCCACCTCATAAAAACTAGATGTTACGAAACACCAATATGGTGCGGCTAAATATCAACTTCGATATAAATGGCCCTGGGAGTAAGTAAGTAAGTATTTGAAGTGGGTTGGTGCACACTGGGACACAGTACTGGCACTTCTATATTTTAATCTTTACCGTACCAGTACTTTTTTGTTTGTTACACTAAAAAAATAATAATAATAAAAATTTGCTGCTTGTTCAAACTACCTATTTAAAATGAGCTGAATGAACACAATTTTTTTTTTTTTTTGGGGGGGGGGGGCTTAATTGTTTTATGTTCAATCCACTTAAGTTTGTAAAGTTAATTTAATCAATTTGTGTTGGGACAACATGAATGAATTGTGTAGAACCCTGCATTTTTTTTACAGTATAGATTGACTTGTTTTGGTTGGGTGTTTTGTTTTCTTTTTTTGTGCTGCAGGTTTTGGTGATTGAGCAACAAACTAATCGTAACCATAGCAATGAACAGTTGGAAATGAGTATTTTTCATTTTATAAATCTCTAAAGTAATGATGACAAAATCTCTCCTGAGAGCAAGAGTGAGGAAGAAAGAAGACATGTTTTCAGCAGCCCGATCTCATGAGGAAATGTAACTATTTAATGTATTGTCAAAGTGGCTAATTTGTACAAGTTCATATGATTTCATTTGTCTTTTTTTTTTTTTAAAAGAGGTTTTACACAGGAGGGTTTTTGTGATATTTTTTTTTCCTTTTTCAAATATTTCCCAGATGATGTTCAACAGATCAAGGACATTTTTCACAGTATTTCCTATAATATTTTGTCCTCTGGAGAAAGTTTTATTTGTTCTATTTCGACTAGAATAAAAGCAGTATTTATTTTTTTAAATAATTTTTTGGTCCCTATTATTAAGCAATTAATCAATATTTTTTGGCAATTTTTTACAGAACAAACGTCCTGGTTACGTACGTAACCCACGTTCCCCAAATAGGGAACGGAGACGTGCGTCTTTTAATAGACTACGGAAGAACTTCAGATGACCAATCACTCTGAAGAGTAAGAAAACGGGCCAATGAATGCCAAAATGAATTGGCAGAGCTCAGCTCCACAGCTGACAGTGATTAGCCATTAGTGCTATATAAGCTGCCAGCTGAGAAGCGAGCACTAGAATTTGCCTGCTGAAAAGCAGATCACTCAGCTTACAGATGGAGACTCAGGTGCTGTGGCAGTGGAGACGCACGTCTCCGTTCCCTATTCGGGGAACGTGGGTTATGTACGTAACCAGGACGTTCCCCTTCATATGGGAACTCCAACGTGTATCTGTTAACAGACTACGGGAGACTGTATGGAAAACGTCACAGCAGCTAAGCCCGTCACACTCCTGATGTGAAGTTTGCCAAGCATAGCGTGAGCGCACAAGCATCACCAAGAGTTCAACCTTACAACGTCCCCTTCTTAATTTCGTAAGTAATCGGGAGGAAACTGACTCCATTCGAGGATTATAAAATCTCGTGAATGTGTTAGGTGTCGCCCAGCCCGCAGCTCTGCATAATCTGTTAAGAGGGGCTGCGTACTCACGCCGAAAAGGAGGCACCGTTTTTTTTTTTTTTTTTTAAGTGTGCTCTCTCTCCCAGGGGTCACAGCTCGCCCTGGCACATGAAGCCAGGGCAATAGCATAACTATAAAATGGACCAACCTCTGCTTTGATACGGCACTTCCCATCTGCCGATCATAACAGAAAAGAGCTGCTTAAAGACGTATGCTCTACGTGTCACATTAAGTGCAGTGCGCAGACATAGCAATAAAAGGGGCTGGGTCTGCCTCCTCCGCAGACAGCGCTTGCAGGCTCATTACCACTTTTAATATTAAAAGGGGTGGTAGGAACCTTGGCACAAGCTGAACCGGGGTCTCAGGTAAACGTGAGAGTAGGCCGGTCCGAATTCCTGGCACAATTCACTGACCGAAAATGCCACCGGAATCCTAACCCTCCTGAATGATACCAATGCGACCAACAGAGCTGCCTTCATGGACAGAAAACTTATAGATACTGAGTCGAGTGGCTCAACGGACCTAACCATAACCGCTGGGGCTAAAGAGATCCTGAGAGGGCAATAGAGGGGGGCGGGGATGGAATTAACCATCTCGAGCCACGCGCCTCTGAGGAACCGACTGATGAGGTTATGCTTTCCCAGCGCTCTACCATCCACCGCCCCACAGAGAGCGGGGATGGCAGCACGCCAAACCTTCAGTGTGGAGGGTGACAGCCTGCACTCCAGTTATCCTGAAGGAAGAAAACACAACACTAATCTGGCATGTCCGGGGTTCTTCTCAAAGAGAAGAGCTCCACACGAATAGACTCCACTACAGGACATAGGCTTGCCTATACAGGGTGCTCTAGCCTGAGTGACGGTGTTAACCATCTACTGATAGGTCAGCTAAGTCCACCGCACTCTGTCTAGAAACCCTCCATGGGGGTTCCAGAACGCTGCGCGGGTGCCAGAGGGTGCCCGTCCCAGAAAAAGGGACTTCTTCCGGGGAATTCATCAGGGAGGGCCATCACGAGGAGTGTGAGTCCGGAAACTCGGGTCTGGTTGGGCCAAGGAGGTGCAACGAGCAAGACCCGCTCCTCGTCTCCCCGACCTTGCACAGAGTCTGTGCGCGCAGGCTCACTGGGGAAAAACACATATTGCGTAAACCCGGGGCCAGCTAAGAGCCAGCGCATCCGTGCAGAGCAGGGAAAGCAACTGGCGAAGGGCCGCTCGGGAGAAGCGGCAGGATGACATTGGCTTCTCTGAAGCGTGCCCATAACAGCTGGACTTTGCTGGGGTGGAGTCTCTATTCTCCCAGAAACGTAACTGTCGTGAGAGCATGTAAGCTGGCATGGTAGAGCTCGTACGGGATATGAATGGCGCGCAGCTATTAAGCCACATGACTCCGGAGGAGCAGATGGCGAGCGAGCTGAGACATGTGGTGATGTTGATGTGCGCTATCGCAGCTGTGCTGGCCGTCCTGGCCATCCTAACCAACACGTGTGTCCCCTCCCGTACCGGTAGGAACCGGCGGAGAGCGAGAAACACTGCCAACAACTCCAGGCAATTGAATGCCAACGCAACCGAAGTCCGATTTACGAATCTGCAGCTGCATGCTCAATACACACAGCCCACCAGCTCATACTGGAAGCATCTGTCAGAATAACAGCATGACTGGACACTTGTTCTAAGGGCACCCAGGCCCGTAGAAGGCAAGGTCCATCCAAGGGTTGAAGGTGCGGAGACACAGCGTAGTGATGGACACCCGGTGCGTCTCCGCGCGCCATGCTTATCTGGGGACCCGATCGCGAAGCTAGCGCTGAAGTGGTCTCATATGAACAATTGAGCGGCGTGATAGCGGCTACAAATGTCATATGCCCCAGGACCCTCTGAAAGACTTCAGTGAGACCACTATAACTGCCGAATTAAATGGACAGGGCAGCACTAACCCGGCGCTAAAAGCGCACCGTGTTGGAGACCGGGTCCAGCTCCAACCCGAGATGAGAGAAGCTCTGCCCGGGGAGAGCTTGCTCATTCTCGGTTGACCCAAAACCCCAACAGGCCGAGGTGCCAGAGCACCTGGTCCCTATGCATAATCGACTAACTCAAAAAAAATAAAAATAATAATCAAAAATGTCGATGCTCGTGCGCCGAAGAGGCACTGGGCATCCTCCACGCATGGAACAGGGAGAGCCCGAAGGGGAGGACCATTTACTGCCATGCTCGGCCCCCGTCACACACCGGTAAAAACATGGTTATAAGGAGGGAGGGAGCAAGACATGGAGTGAGCGTCCTTCAGGTCTATAGCTGCAACCAATCCCGCGGACGGACACACTGGGGGATGCGTTTCTGCATGAGCATCTTGATCGGCATCCTGAACAGAACGCGCAGATAGGATTGGTATAACCCACTGCTCTCTGGGTACGATGAAGTGAGGGCGTAAACCCACTCTTCATCTTGGCTGGAGGGACCGGCTTGATTGTATCCTTCGCCAGGAGGATAACAATCTTCTCACGCGAGACAGGGGTGGCATAGCGATAACCAGGCTGACAGAGTCCGAACGAGCAGCATCACCGGAACAATCGCTGACGTACCCGCGCAGGGGAAGCTTCGGGATGGGGAGTGCTCACCCCGGGAAGCGGAGCGTCCCGAGGAAAAACTGAAAATAAGAGATTGACTCTTACCTTCCTCCCAGGATCCCACGGAGAGGCTGGAGGTGCGAGAAAGGAGCTCATCCTCTGGTGCCCTCAAAGCCTGTGGCGAAGTGCACCAAAGCTGAGAGCTGGAGAGCAGCGCGTTCCATGCTGGCAGCAATTGGGCTTCCACACCCAGAGGGAGGAAAAAACGTTCTCCTCCTCTCCAAGCGGCCCACCTTAGGTTCCCTTCGCGGTTTTCCGAACCCACCAGGAGATGACCTGCTCCATCGCGAACGGCTGATCTCTCACCACCGAGGACTCCTGGGTAAAGTCCCCGACGGTGTCGCCGAATAGGCCTGCCTGGGATATGGGCACACCAAGAAAGCGTACTTTGTCGGTGCGGCGCATATCTGCCAGGGTAAGCCAAGGGTTGCATTTCTGGACCACTGTGTGGCCATCGTCCTCCCCAGGGCACGGGCGGCCGACTTGAAGGTCATGAGAGCAGCGGTGTGGGCTCTGGCCATTAAAGACACAGATAACCCACCCGCCTTGGACGGGGGTCTCAGCTTACCCCTCCAGGTGGCGGCGCCAACCACCTGAGGAATAGCTTCGTACCCACTGGTCGCCTCGCCATCAGGGGAGGTGAAGGCGGAAGCGCACGAGGACCGGGCGGAGAAAAACGCCCTCTATGCCAGCGTGCGCTCGCTGTGCGCCCCTGGGAAGAAGTGGACGGGAGCTGGAAGATTCATCTTACATCACCCCGCACGCCACACCTCTAGTCGGTCCGGCGGTGAGACCGGGGGACAAGCCATCTCCAGCCACACCGCCGAAGCAGCCCAGGAAGCGCAGCCATCATGTCTGATTCGAGAACCATGACCACGCATTGCACCCCGTAGGATGGAAGCGAGCCCGGTCTGTCATCTGAGCATGACAGCTCTCCCTCCGATGTTGCGATGAACATCTGATCTCCGGTATCATCAAGCGGAGGCGCGGGCATCCCGAGGGCTGAACCGCACAACCACTCGAAGCTTGGATGGAGCGCGTTGTGGAGGAGTGGGGGGTCCGCAGGGCCGCAGGCGACGGATAAACCCCCACTGTAATCCTCGGATCTGCCCGCGTGCTAACCGCTTTCACGGGGAGCAACGGGGGTGGCTTGGAAGCCGCGCTCTCAGCTGTGCAACAGCCATGCGATACCCGTGCCCATCATCCGGAGATAGGAACCACCGCATCCAGAAACACACAGTCAGAACAGTGTCTTAAAAAAGACGTGTTGTTTGACTGTGTTGCTCTCTTAGGGAATCTGCTCTTTTAATGGAAACTGCTCTTTTGTGCACACCAGCGAAACGCCCAGGGGACAGGAAGCCCAGATCGACCACCGCTGTTGCGTCATCTCCCGCACTGGTGAGTAAACTGGTTTCAGTCTTGAAATCAGGTTGGCAGATAGAGTGTCTTCAGTCTCGTGAGAGGCTCTGAAAGCTAAATTCTAGTGCTTGCTTCTCAGCTGGCAGCTTATATAGCACTAATGGCTAATCACTGTCAGCTGTGGAGCTGAGCTCTGCCAATTCGTTTTGGCATTCATTGGGCCGTTTTCTTACTCTTCAGAGTGATTGGTCGTCTGAAGTACTCCCGTAGTCTGTTAACAGACACACGTTGGAGTTCCCATATGAAGGGGAACCACTGTTATACAATGATTTGCTTAATTACCCTACCCTACCCTAACTTACCCTAACTTACCCTAACCTAATTAACCTAGTTATGTCAATTAACATTAACATTTTTTATTTTTTTTAAATTAACATTGGAACTACTAGAATTTTATAACTACTAGAATGGTCATTGGTAATTGTTCTGACAGTTCATATAAAAGTCATTAAATTACAAATTAAAAAATATTCAAAATGACCGCCTCCGTAGTTCTAGTGTTAAGATGCTATCAAATACTAATGGAAGGGCACTTGACTAGTAGCACTTCTTACAGCCTCTTGATAATGATACACAACTTTAAAAAGATTTTTTTTTAAAGTTAGCTACTTCTTCAATGTACTGAGGGTAAGTAAAATAATGACAAATTTTCATTTTTGGCTGAACTATTCCTTTTTACACACTGGGACTGTCTGGGCTCCACATTATAGGTGATTTCATGCTGTACTCTCTACTTGCAGGGGGGGGAAAGACCAGCACACCCAAACACAAAAAATACATTCACTACATCCCTCATTTGGTGTCCAGTTCGGGGTAATGTCATCAAATATTAATACGGGCAGTCAGTGTGTTAAAAATCATGTTGGTTTGACACACAGTAGCGCTGTGACAGGCAGCGGGACAGAGTCTCTGCAGAGGAAACAGCTTCCTTCTCGCTCAGTGATGGAGCTTCAGCGGCGCCTGCTCTCACATCACTTAATGCATCAGTCTAATAACCTTTTAATGTCTGTATTATGGCGGTCATTTAATATTTGCTCTTGGAAAGATGCGCATGTAGATCAGCAATGACTGTAATGATGATAATGATAATCATGCACTCATAAGCTGCTATCTTAATGCATTGCATTACTGTGCTCACCGGTGGTTAAAATGAAGAGCTTTTAGCCATTATGGCTACAGAAAAAAAAGAACACTTGCAATTCTGCTAATGCAATGTCTTCATTCCATGCATGTGCAATTTAATTTCACCGCATTTTGTTGACACTGCTTTTTTTTTTTTTTTTTTTTTTTTTTCCTCTTGTCTTTTTACATCTTAGCAAGTTGGTCTAAAATGTGGGCCATTTGCATGAGTTATGCTAATTTGTTAGGGCAACGAATGCATTAATTTCATTAGCAAATGGCCTCAAAGCAATAATTACCAGAGTAGGTGTGTCACAAGCAATCATGTTAAATTTTGCCAGTTAATTATTAAGATTTTGTTCGGAGAGACCTAGATTTGACATGAGTAGCCGATGGAGACAGAGCGAGAGAGAGAGAGAGAGAAAAAGAGAGAGAAAGAGAGAGAGAGAGAGAGAGAGAGAGAGAGAGAGAGAAGCAAAGAAAGAAAGAAAGTTAATGTTCTCCAGCAGTGAAGGTAAGGTGCATGTTGTTTTGTTGAAGGGAGGAAGGGTGGTTGAGGTTGGGTTGGTTTGCATGTTGACAGCTTACATTCTGGACTAATTACCGCAAATAGCACGGGGCTTGCTGGTACTCAGTGAATCCAGAGGGGTATAATTATAAGAGAAAGGAGGGCAGGGGCTGCTGAAGCGCTCTTTGCTCTCTGCTCCCATTGATTGAGTCCACTTGAGGAGGAGGAGGGGAAACGCTGCCCCTTAGCTGTCACTGCTTTGAGCTTCGGCCAATGAAGACTGGGGAAAACATTTGGGATTTAAAGTTTTTAGGAAAATGTTTACTAAAAATTTTAAAGTGTCTGCATGCACACAAAATTGCTTGTTTTGTAGTAAAATATGTAAAATTACTCAAAAAGTATTATTATTATTATTATTATTATTATTATTATTATTATTATTATCAATTAATATAATATAATATAATATAATATAATATAATATAATATAATATAATATAATATAATATAATATAATA
>CAIGQV010019356.1:22896096-22910433 GCA_903798115.1 Danio jaintianensis | reverse complement strand
TATAATATAATATAATATAATATAATATAATATAATATAATATAATAATGTATTCACAGCAAGAAGGTCGCTGGGTCAGTTGGCATTTCTGTGTGGAGTTTGCATGTTCTCCCCGTGTTCACGTGGGTTTCCTTCGGGTGCTCTGGTTTCTCTCACAGTCTAAAGACATGCGGTACAGGTGAATTGAATAAGCTAAATTGGCCGTAGTGTATGAGTGTGAATGCAAGAGTGTATGGGTGTTTCCCATTATATTATAATATTTATTTTATATTACACTGTATTTTGATTAAAAAAGCTACATGTAAAAAAGTAATCATGAATATAAAGTTGAAATATGAACTTATCACATTGGGACACATTTAAAGTATGACATTTATTAAATAGGGCAATAATATATTTTAGTAGAGTTATTGCACATATTTCAATTTATTGCAAGCTATATGAAACTATAAACAATTCTAGTATAGTCCAATTTAAGTAGAAAGTACTTGAACTGCCAAAATATAATATATAAGGCAGCAACTGAACTTTTTTAACAAATATTTTATATATCCAGAGATGGGGAATTGTTCAGTCAAGTGCCAGCCACTTAATTATCACTAAACAACTTTATGGTAGAAAATAATATTCACTGTCGGCTCAGTCCTCGTGCTTTTGATGTTTGTCTTCATCATTTTGCAGACTGTCTTTGAGGTTGACACCTACACTCATCCTCATCCACTCACAGCATAAATCTCCAGGTCTTCCTCTAAAACTCACTTTAGGGTTAATTCCTCCAGTTCTTATCCACTGACACCCTTTAAAACTTTTCCCTCCCTCTGTCTCTCAAGTGTCTCCTTAAAAGTGAGCACGCTTTTCTCTCATCTCTCCACCACTTTTGGAGAAAATGTTAATCATTACTCGAATTCAGATGGAAAGGAGCTTATCCTGTGATGTGGATGAGCTAAAAGCAGTATGTGATGTTTGAATAATGATTCTGTCCAATACATTCATACACCTCTCTCCATTTGCTTGCTCTTAATGGACACATTTGGTGACTTAAGAGAGGTTATTTCACGCTCTGAAGTCTGAACTTCAGATGTTGCAGGAGGACTTATGCTACTGCTGTCTGTTTATTGGTGATGTTCTAATAGCAGGTGAGCTACCTACTTCCTATACACGCAGGCAGCTGGTTTATTAGGCAGGATTCCACAGATAACGGGACCTTGTAAGTGTCTGATTTGCAACACACAGCATACTATTATGAATGTATTTTGTTTTGAAAGACGTATCTATTACAGTATCTATCTAAAGAAGTATTCTATCACAGTTTCCATTGATTTAATCAATAATAATAATAATAGCAATAATAATAATAATGATGAATTCCTTTCCTGTCAATGTTGTTAATTTTAAATCAGATTAGACTAAACATAATTATAAAATAATTAATTTAAGCTAAAAGGTTTTTAAAAGATAGATTAAAAGGTAAACTATTTCATATTTATAACACAAATAATTATAAATTAATTTCAACTTGTAACATTTTAGAGATATTTTTGATGAATAGAAAATTCAAAGAGAAGCATTGCTCTGAAAATACATATATACCACCAACTATTCCAGCATATGTTTTACGCAGCGGATGCCCTTCCAGCTGCAACCCATCACTGGGAAACATTCATACACACTCATACACTATGGCCAATTTTGTTTATCTAATTCACTTATAGCGCATGCCTTTGAGCTGTGTGGGAAACCGGAGCACCCAGAGGAAACCCACGCGAACACGAGGAGAGCATGCAAACTCCACACAGAAATGCCAACTGGCCCAGCCAGGACTCGAACCAGCGACCTTCTTGCTGTGAGGCAATAGTGCTAACCACTGAGCCACCGTGCCGTCCAACCATATTTCTTAAATAATAATAATAATATCATCATAATATAATAATAAGGCGACACGGTGGCGCAGTGGGTAGCACGTTCGCCTCACAGCAAGAAGGTCGCTGGTTCGAGCCTTGGCTGGGTCAGTTGGCATTTCTGTGTGGAGTTTGCATGTTCTCCCCGTGTTCGCGTGGGTTTCCTCCGGGTGCTCCAGTTTCCCCCACAAGTCCAAAGACATGCTGTATAGGTGAATTGGGTAAGCTAAAATTGTCCGCAGTGAATGAGTGTGTATGAATGTTTCCCAGTGATGGGTTGCAGCTGGAAGGGCATCTGCTGCGTAAAATACATGCTGGATAAGTTAGCGGTTCATCCCGCTGTGGCGACCCCAGATTAATAAAGGGACTAAGCCGAAAAGAAAATGAATGAATGAATGAATGAATATATTAATAATAATAATAGTATAATTATTTACCTTTTAACCATAAGATAATACAAATTTCACAATATGTTTGGGAAATTAATTACCTTTAGCTTTGTCCCAGTGCATTATAGAATTGCCTTTTCTGTACGAAAAATGTGCCACAATGGAGGCAGTGTGCTTAAAACATGCTTATCTTTGAGAACAGTGTGGTTGCAAATTTGAAAGAGAACTAAAGTGCGAGAAGAAAGCAAAAGAATGTCCATTTAAGTGCGTTACACTGTCTAATTAAGCAGTCTGATGCAATTTGTATGGCAGAAACCTTCCATCGGTGTGATGCAGTCTGACTAGAGGAGGTCACAAGGTTGCCAGTGGAATTCGAGCCTAACGAAGCTACTGGACTGAATGAATAAGTTGGGATAGTTGATTTAATTTACATCAGTACAGCAGCCAACCGTTGTTCCTGCTGCGGTGGGTTTGGGATTTGCTAGTTTAACTCCTCTTATTTAACCCCTGTGCCCCTCTTCCTCCATCTCTCTGCTCCTCCCCACCTCGGGCTAAACTCATTTGGGTTCCTGCATGGGAAGGTCCTGGGGCGGATTCAATCAGCCGCAGCCTTAATTGGCTCTCAGGCATTCAAATTGAAACCGATGGAGAACTAATAACAATTGCCCTACTGGTTTGTAGCTGTAGAAAGCCAGAGAAAATTAGTTGTGGTGCCAGAGCGGTGCACTTTTTAATTGCAAGCAGGATTTTGGTGGGTTTGGTTGAGAGAAACATTAAACACACACACACACACACACAGATTCACCCTGAGGGCTTTTCTTTGTTTCCACAACCTCAGAGTGATTTTGTAACATGACTGTGACAGGAATTTCTAGTGGCCATATGAGTGTGTGTGTGTGTGCGTGTGTGTGTTGCCCTCCGGTCCATTCCAGCATGTCATCACCTTCCACCTCTCAGTCATGTAGACAAATGAAAACACACAGTCACGAACACACACAGGTGTTCAGTGGGGCCTTCTCTCAGTTTTAACAGACAGTTGAGACACGTCCCGCACTCTGAGCTGCTGCTAATGTTTACTGAAGAGCAGTTAATTGGAAAGCCCAGAGTTCATCGCGGCCATTATTGCAGTACATGTTTTGACAACTGCAGATGAAAGGGTGGCGCATGCATGATGGCGAGAGGAAGACGAGGCTTTCCCGAGCAGAGCATTCACACTAAATGCTGGTGGTGACCTGTTGATCTGTGTGGATAACTGCACCGGCATATGGTGTAGCTCACAGGAAGCATCTGAAGTCAGTATTTGAAGCTGCAGTAAAAGTTATTTTCATTAAATTATCATTATTTTGGTTTGAGAAAGGGCTGCACGGTGGCGCAGTGGGTAGTATGTTCGCCTCACAGCAAGAAGGTCGCTGGTTCGAGCCTCGGCTGGGTCAGTTGGCGTTTCTGTGTGGAGTTTGCATGTTCTCCCCGGGTTCTCGGGGGCTTCCTCCGGGTGCTCCGGTTTCCCCCACAAGTCCAAAGACATGTGGTATAGGTGAATTGGGTAAGCTAAACTGTCAGTAGTGTATGTATGTGAATGAGTGTGTATGGATGTTTCCCAGTGATGGGTTGCAGCTGGAAGGGCATCCGCTGTGTAAAACATATGCTGGATAAGTTAGCGGTTCATTCCGCTGTGGCGACCCCAGATTAATAAAGGGACTAAGCCGAAAAGAAAATGAATGAATGAATGAATGAATGGTTTGAGAAAGGTAAATAAGTTTTACTTCATCAGACATTCAGGTTGATTACATTTTTTATACCATAGACTTGTGGTTTTCAGAAACTGGACAATGAAATATATACGAAAATTCCATTGACCTATATTGAGGCACTTTTCCACTGCATGGTATGGCATGGTTTGCTACAGATCACTTTTAGTGGCTTTTCCAAAGCATTGCCTAGTACCTGGTACTTTTTTCAGTATCGACTCGGGTGAGGTCCAAGTGAGCTATAATTCAAGCATGCTATAGACCTGAACAGTGCAGTGGCTTACTTTATATCTAAAGAAAAGTAAAGTAATAATAAAAATATTTTAAATGTTTCTATAAATAAAATACAGTATATTGTGTTCAATAGGGGAAAAAGTTGTACCATGATACCATGAAACCGTGATATTTTTATCCAAGGTTGTCATACCATCAGAATCTTATACTCCATGCTGATCACCTACTGATCTGAGAGAATCTTTACTACCAGTGGCATTAGATTTGTGAGACCACAAACCAAACCTGCTATATTTAAATAATGAGTAGCAGGCCCTGCTGTGTTGTTGGTTCGCATAACTAAACTTTTTGTTATGCCATTGCAAGAAAAAGACACCTAAAATGGCAGCATCATGGTCAGTTCAAGAGGTTCAGATGTTCCTCTGTATTTTTAAGGGCTTCTATTTTAGCCATGACAACTCTTTAATAAGATAAAAGATAAACATTGCTTTTATTAATGAACATTAGTAAGTACATGTGCATAGGTTTGGTTTTAGTCTAGATATGCTACATTGCTGCTGATAATACTGAGGATGATGATGATGATGAGAAGTGACTAACTTGCTCTTTACCACAAAATTAGTAGAGACATGCTATACTATAAAGCAAGAAAGGTTAGCACTATAGAATGCAATAGACAAGAGCTTTAAATAAAATAACTATAGCAGATCTAGGCAGGTCATGCAGAGGGTTGATATGAGCATGGAGTCTAAAATGCTATGTGGCAAATGGGTAAATAAAGGGAAGACCTAATAGAGACGGATGGTTGACTGGTTGACACAAGCCCTCCATTCAGCACACAGAGTTTCATGACTGAACTATTATTTATTTTTATATTTATATATTCATTCATTCATTCATTCATTCATTCATTCATTCATTCATTCATTCATTCATTCATTCATTCATTTTTAAGATATGCAAACATTTGCCAAAAGTATTTTTAAATACATATATTTGTTGGCCATTTTCTGCAATATATATTTAAAATAGTTTTGAAAATGCTTTTACCCTTTGTAATGAGCCTAATGTATGAAGACTTGTGCCAAAGTGCATCTGTGCCAACAACACAGCGGTGACAGACACTAGCTGGACACATATTCACACAACTTTTATGAACACGCACACAAATCTCCTTCAGGTCCCTGGTTCTGATCTGTCAGGTATAGTTAGGGCCATAAAGGTCACAACCTCCTACTGGGAGAAAATTAGGAAGAGAAGGATTAAGCCTGAACTTGTGCCTGCTGTCTGTGTGGGACCAACAAAATCAAATCTGACAACATAGCTCTTGTTTTTGCCAAGTTCATGACTAATCCTGAACAAGACCATACTATTAAGTCCCCATGAACTGAAAGCTGCAATAATTTTTTTTTTTTTTTTTTTTTGTATTGTGACGCAGGTCCTAGAGAAATTGAATTTTTAATTGAGAAAAAAGTGGGCGTGGCTTGTTTTTTTTACTGCGGGCTGAATGGATGTAGTAAAGTAGGCATTTCATTCAGAAAGATCGGGAAAGGGGTTTTAGAAGAGTTATTACAATCTAACAGACTCCTCCTGCTCCATTCTTTTTGTTGTCAAAACTGACAGTTGATGCAGTGTGGTTAAATATGTTAGCCATGCCCAATTGCATTCAGATTTCAATTAAATATTAGGAGGGCAAACATTTTTTTTTTCTTAATGACATGCACAGATGAATTGTTTACCACAAAACTAGCAATGTGAGCTAACAAAATCATATGGTTAGTTTTGATTTCTTGGGGACTTTAACTAATATTGTAATGGTGACAGTATATTTTGATGACCTCCTTTAGACATTCTTTTGAGTAACTTTGCAACTACTGTTCTGCACGTAGACTAGCAATAAACTGAACATTTAAATCTTTATGTATTTATTTAAAGTACAACATAAAGTAAAAATCTCACACTATCGTTACAATTGGAAACTCATTTGTTGTTCTGTGCTCATTTTGTGTTCCATGCTTGTATTTTCTTTTTCTTTTTTTGCACAAACCACTGTCTTCTAAAAATACAAAACAGCACAAACCACACAAATTAGTTTGGTCATAAATCTGGGGTGTAATGTCCTTCATGGTCGCAGCTGTGTGAGGCTCTGCAAATAACCGCTCGGCTTGCTGAAATGTAGACATGTGTACTGTGATTGGTCGGTATACTCATGTGCTAAGATAAGACATTGACTAAACCATGCCTATACAAGCATGACTGTGGTGTTTGGGTGGAGGCTGGTTCTTCATGGGCTCTGCTGCTTTCTGTTCAGCCCATCTGTGGTTTTTAGGGCCATAAGAAAGGCTTTAATCATCTGTTGATTCCATACTATATTCACTATATAAATTTGTTTTATCACTTGACCAATTGTGTCACTTCACCATTCACAAATGCCTCATAAATGTCCCCATGAGATATTAAAGTGTCCATTGAATGCACATGTCAGAATCTCAATGAAAGTAAAGCAAGTTTTTGTGTACTCTTTAAGTTCTGGGATTAAAAAAGAACAGTTCTAATATTGTATTTGCAAGTACTATAAAGGGATGTACACATGTTTTACTTTTTACATTTTTTGATGCAGTCAGTCTTAACAATGACATGTACTGTTTAAAGGTTGTAAAACATATTTTAAATGATTTTTTTTGCCATTTTTGGAAAGATGTTTCTTATTTATGAACATTCAGATTATTTTGTATATTTGAGTTAATATTAAATTAATACAGTACTGTAAGGCATTGTGATAATACTTGGTTCAAATAACTCTTATTTTTATCTTTACTTTTGTCTTTCTGTTTTCTTTTATTAGTTTTAGTAATTTAATGAGAAATACTAAAGCTAGCGAATTAAATCAGAAAAGTAAGAAAAAATAAGAATAATTCAAACTATTAATAAAACTACAGTAATTACCCACTTTGGACTGTATTTGTGTTGCTCACAGCCTTTCCCTCTCTCTAGTTTCCCTAGTACTAGTTAACCCAGTGTGAGTTTTTTTTCAAAGATTTTTCTAGTGATTTTGAAAGAAGTCACCTATGTTCACCAAAAATACTCTTAAAATGTAAAAGATAATAATAAAAGAATTATTACAATTTAAAACAACTTTTATTGTCAGCGGTCATAGCCCAAGTCTGCAAGAAAGTATATTTTTACAGATGTTTTTTTTTTTTTTTTTTTTCCCAACATGCTTACATTGGCGTGTTCTTTAAATCAAAACCAAGACATCAACTTGACAGGAAATTTGTACATTTAGAATGTGTGTTTTTTCAACATTCCTTTCATTTTGTTCCTCACCAGAAAAAATAAAGGCTTCTGGCTTTATTGTGGTGAAGTGAAAATTACATTTTGCTACTGTAGTAACATGCCCCTTAATTAAAGGCAGAACTGATACATATGCATTGAGATTGCATATTAAACTGGCAGATAAGAAGGAGTTTATTTGATAAACTACAAAAAAAGCATCCATTCACACCGAAACAGCCTAGGCTACAAGATGAACGGCACTAAAAGTCATGAATTATTCTGAATTCGCAGCAATCAGGCTTTAAAGTGGCAGTAAATCCAGTCTAAATAGGTTCATTCATTATTCTCTGCGGTGGGGCCGGGATACTTAAAGCGTGTTATGTCTGGATTGTCCCACGCTCGGCTGTGTTCTAGCGGACGTTGTTCTGGATTGACCTGATATACGGTGCGACTCAAATTACAGAGACGGAAATGTGGTCGTCATCTTGTTAGTATTCTGATGTAAGCCCGAGGCACGGGTGTCAGATGCTCTCAAAATTTACAGCTCAATTTGGAAACCACAGATACAGCTGAGCATGGCTTTGGGCTGACTTATAATGAAAATACCAATCCACATTAGCTCCACTTGCCACAAGCAAAATGTTAATATCAGAGAGGGAAAAAAAACAAAAAGTGAGAGAGGGAAAGAGATATAGATTGAACATGAGAGAGAAAAGAAAGTTTGCTGTTCATGAAAGTCACATCTCCAATTTGAGTGGCAACTTTGAAGGTGGCTGAAGTTTTTTCCTGGTTGTTGGACAGAAATTTAAAGTTGCCATATAATGACAATCTAGATATACATAGGAATAGCTGAATAATAAGAGTTCAGTTTATGTAAATGACATACCATGAGCCTCAGACACCATCATTTCCTAGTTCTCATGCAAATCCTGAGTTTAAAATTCGGGTAAAAACAGGTCATATATATATATATATATATATATACATATATTTCATGTTTAACAATAAACTGTTTAACTGCACTCACAAGTTAATCTTAAGTTACTTTGTGTGATAGCCCAATTATATTCTCAATAAACTAAAAACAGAAAATGTATAAGCATTCTTTGTCCTCCTCCGCTCCCCTCAGTCACATACCTGTTTGGCCCATTATGCAGCTCACTATACGGACCTTCGTCTTCTTAGGTGTGAATTACTGCAATAGTAATGATAGTTCACCCCTCTTCGCATATGAGCAATAGAGCTGTTTCAATGTCTTAAAGAATTTAAATCAATATGTTGTTTTTTTGTAAGCAAATAAACAAGATGATTTTCACATCATTTTGAAGCAAAAACTCTACACTCTTAAAAATAAAGGTTCTTAAAAAGTTCTTTGATGGTGTAAATGGTTCTTTGAATAACCTTTAACATTCCATGGAACCGTATCAATGCACAAAAGGTTCTTTGTAGTCCCAAATAGTTATTTTCACTATAAAATAGTTTTTATAGGGATGGGAGGACTGACCCAGCTCGACTGCCGCTGCTCGCATTGTTGCCCGCACTGGATACTGGAAATCAGCTGGCTCTCTCTGGAACTCAGTCTCGCAATTGTAGCTCTCTTCATTTTGCTCATGAGGCTTCTAAAGCAAAGTGTGCTAAGCTCTCTGTGGCTGCTGGCTTTATACTCAGCTAATTGCGATTGCCATCGACTGCGAGAGCTGCTTGCTGCCAACTCATAGGCATTCATTGGCCCATTTTCTTACTCTTCTGAATGATTGGGTATCTAGCGATACCTCCAAATGTGTCATGCGACACAGCATTGGAGTTCCATCCTGCTGGAGAACCCCACCTACTAAGCCTTACTTACTAAGCCAAACGTAATTTTGCCCTCAAATGAAGAACGGAAATATATTCGTTTAAAATATATTGAGGCCTTAAGAGTCTAGATCTAAAAATCTAAATTGTTCTCACTGAGAAAAGTCACAATTAAAGTCTTTGTCTTACATTCAAAAGATGTCTACCTAAGAGCTAGAATTATTTTTTGACAACTTTTTTAGAAGCTTTTTTATCATTTAATATTAATGTCCAAGTGACATAAAAAGTAAACTTTCAAAACGTCTGCTGAGGAGCCAGACTGAAATGTAATGTGATGTATTTCAAACGTCTTTTTAACATTCAGCATTAATGTCCAAGTGACATAAAGTGAACGTTTGTGAGTCGATATAGGTGTCCATGCACATATCAGTTGTATTTGTTTGGGCGTTTAGAATGTATGAATATGTCATAGATGTGTTTGCAAGTGTTTCATGCGTGAGTTGAGTAAGCCTATACAGAAAGCTCAGCACAAGCCGAGATCATTGATACAAACACAATTGCTTTCAGGCCTGTATATGAACACATTCATATGTTTTATTACATTTCAGTGATTAATACATGGAACTGGAGTTCCATGCAAGCTTGCTGGTGTTTTTCAAAGTCTCTTTGGAATTTTTTTCCCAAAGTATAGCAAATATGCCCACTGATCAAAGTGTGTTGTGTAAATTAAAAAGTGTAAATAGACCTATTTCACAAATATGGCATGTAAATAATATGTAGTATTACTGTGTAAGCAAAGAGACCAGGCAGATTAATAAAGGGGTTAAGCCAAAAATAAAATGAATGAATTAATGAATGAATGAGACTCGTTGGCACTCTAGTTCTTAAAATAATGTCTGAATAAATACCCATAAAAATTAAGCAACATTTTCTAAGTCTTCTGAAAAGACACAATCACTTTAATATATTTAATTTAGGCTTTTATCTGTGTATTTTATAATTTTATTTGTATCTCCATTTGTGTTCTGAAGATGAACCTCATTTCTATGCGCTTGTAACAGCATAACAGAGAGTGAGTAAATGATGACAAAATGTTCATTTTGGGATGAACTGACCCTAAAGGTTCTCCTTCCAGGATAAAGAGCCACATTTTTGGGAGGCAAGTTTAAACTTTAAAAGATCCCTTGATTTGGTTTATCCTCGCTCTCTGCCTTCTGGCACCAACTAAATTAAAGACTTCTTGTTTCATCCTGATTTTCCACTGGGCCTTTAATGTCATGCTTATTTCAGAAGGATATTGCCACTGAATTTTACAAATAATGAAGGGAAATTAATGTATTACTGTGTGAGCACAATGAAAACATATTTATCCTCAATCTACATGTGAATTTCCCCAGCGCAGATAGTCTTCGATTGAATACTGCAAATATATTTGCATAAGCTTTGAATTTAGAGTCCTCCTCAGGGTTTGAGAATTGTGTCAACGCCTCTCTTTCTGTCTTTTTCTATTGTCTTTATTTGATGATGGTGAAGGGCTTCTGCTGATGTATATGATCAACTTAACTAAAACCAAGTTTTTAGTCTGCTACATGAAATACACTAAGGTCAATGTGCAATTGTTAGCTTGAGATGTTTCTATCTGACCTGACCTTTAAATTTTTTTTTTGTCTGTATAATTTAATATTGAGAGGTGGATTCAGAAGTATTACATAATGTTTTGGACGGGGGTAACATAAGATGTTACCAAATTAAATACATTTTTAAATACATTCAAAATATTTTAATAGTTATTTATCACATTTGAATATATTCACTTTAATATATTTACTATTTTCAAGGCGGGTTTATATTTGACAATAGTTTTTTATAGTCACATACTTTAACGTTAACTCTAAAAACCTAAAACATAAATGTTTGATTCCTTTACCTGCATACAGTATCAATGTAACCATTAACTGACATCAGAGAACTGTGAACATGAAAGTAAAACCTTACTTCCTCTAGGATATTTCAAATAAATGTTTTATTTCAATAGGGTTTTGCCTGACAAGATCATTTTGGAATCCCTGTATTACTTGAAAAAACATTAATTACAAAAAAAAACAGCCTTCCAGGATTTAAATACACTGCTCAACTGATCAACTTTTATTTAAAAAAATAAAATAAAATAAAATTAATAATAATAATTTTTCCCTGATAACTGATGCAGATAGTCGCTTCTCTTTCTTAAACAAACATCCAGTGGTCATAGAAAATATGTTAAACTGTTTTAGAAGGGTTCAATTATTGGTATGCATCAAGCAAAGAAAATATTTAAGGAGATTGCTGAAACCACTAAAATTGAGTTATGAACTGTCCAGTTTATTATAAAAAAAACTAGAAGGATAGTTTAACTATCATCATTGAAGAAGTTAATTAATTATGTTGTCACGGCGGAATGAATTGGCAACTTATCCAGCATATGTTTTACACAGTGGATGCCCTTCCAGCTGCAAGCCATTACTTGGAAACATCCATACAATTTCATTCACACACATACACTTCGGCCAATTTAGTTTATTCAATTCACCTATAGTGCATGTCTTTAGATTGTGGGGGAAACCGGAGCACCCAGAGGAAACCCACGAGAACACGGGGAGAACATGCAAACACAGAAATGTTTTTTAGGACTCGAACCAGCGACCTTCTTGCTATGAGGCGACAGTACTAACCACTGAGCCACCATGTTGCCCCTTCATTGAAGAAATGTGGTTGGAAAAATAATCAAAAGTCAAATTGTAAAAAAAACAACAACAGCAAAACAACTCACTGCTGTGTTTAATAGTAAAAGCAAGTAAGAGCATTTCCACATGCACAATGTTAAGGGAACTCAACTTGGAACCTGAATTGGAACTTAAGGACACATATCAGTGAGGCTAATCATAAAAAAGACTTAAATTTGCTAGGGAGCATAAAGATAGGATTGTGAGTCCTGGAAGAAGGAGCAGTGGAAGAAGATCACTTGGTCTGATGAGACCAGATTTAGCCTGTTCCAGAGTGATGAGTGCATCAGGGTAAGAAGAGAGGCACCTGAAGCATTATGCCCAGTGCTAACAAGCCTGTGGGGGCAGTGCTGTGATTTGGGGATGCTGCAGTTGGTCAGGTCTAGCAATGTCATGTGGCCAAAAAATGAGATCAGTTGACCTGACTTATTTGAATATGAATGAACAGGTTATTCTATTAATGGACCCCCCCCCCCAATCCAGGATGACAATGGTAAGCTTAATTTGTGAAAAAGTAGTTCAAAAAGTGGTTCGGGAAGATTTACACATGAAACCACAGAGTCCAGACCTTAACTCTATTGAGAATCTTTGGCATGTGCTGTACAAGTCTTTGCGCAGCTGTCAGATTCTCCCATCATCAATATAAGATCTTGGTAAAAAAAAAAAAAAAATGCTCTCGACTCTCAACAGGAATAAATGTTGTGATATTGGGGAAGCATATTGAAATTATTCAATCACAAATGCATGCCTTAATGTGGTCCAACAAAATATTACTGCGTGCAATTTTTTATTTATTATTTTTTTGTACAAGCAGCATCATATTTTACATATTTCCAGAATCAAGAGTTACTGAATGCCCTTAATAAGATGATAAAATGGAGGCCCTTTAATAAACCTGGCTCAATGTGGCGACACGTGCAATAGAAGAGTTTTTTGCTTATTTTAGCCCAATGCAGGTCTCATTTTCATGACCTGCGATACATTTTTTTGAAATGCAAATGCATTTGCACTCATTTGCCTGCCCATGGGCATGTTGGTCTGAAAAGGAGGTGTGTTAGGTGTGTTGTTGATTTATTGCTATTTTGAGGTAACTGAAATAGACAATTGGTGACAATTTAATTGGTGCAATTGACCAATTAAAAGCTGGTCTAAAGTCAACGGCACAGTTTATTTTCTATTTATTTTTATTAAGAGCGCATTAGAGATAGCTGAGTCTATAACGTGTACATGCTGTTTATTATACACACAGGGATGCACAGCAACACAGAAATATCTTTAAATATGAAATATTAAACAATTAAAATGTAAAAGATTATTATTGACTACATGACTATAAAAGACAATGCTATTTACAATACCAAGCCTTCTTCACCTCAGAGAGCTTTGGTGGAATCCAGAATCCAATGGTCTGCTCGCACACTTTAACCTCGCTCACAAACATATCCGTTTCTTCGCTAGTGAAGCATTTCGTTTTCTGCCATGGAAATAGTCAATGTGCCTTTACGGGACCCAACTCACTCTTAAAGGGAATGAAAGATGAGACTCTGATTGGTTTAATGCATGTTACACCCAAAACACTGCGTTAAGAGAATAAGGACAATCCTTTTAGACGATGTGCTGGGCATGGTGGCCCTTTTTTCCTGTCCTTTAAACTAGTGTTTCTCAACCACGTTCCTGGAGGACCACCACCAGCACATTTTCCATGTCTCCTAAGCCAAACACACCTGATTCAGATCACCAGCTCATTAGCAGAGAGTGAAAGACCTGTAATGGGTGTAACAGACAAAGGAGACATCCAAAATATACAATGTTGGTAGTCCTCCAGGAACGTGGTTGAGAAACACTGCTTTAAACAGCAAAATGGATTTGTCATGCCCTAAGTGCAGCTGCTCAATGCATTAGACCATGTCCTTAAATCATTAAAATAGAGCTAAAAAATATATAATAAAATAATAACATTTTATAAATGTTTAGCAATAGTGTTTATTAATAGTGTTCAGTTATTAATTCTAATTGATTAAGAGGTGCTTTCCTCCAAAAATTCAGAAGCACTGATGCCAAATTAATTGGCATGATGTTAACATGCCTCTGTTTTGAATCTATTCAAAGCTAAATTATGTAATTATCTAATTTTTTAAACAGACAATTTTAAAGGATGTTAAAATAATAATAAAAATACAAATAATAACTATTATTATTATTATTATTATTATTATTATTATTATTATTATTATTA
>CAIGQV010019356.1:22850809-22870030 GCA_903798115.1 Danio jaintianensis | reverse complement strand
TGAACAAAACACAGGACTATAAATACACAGGACATAATTGCACTGAATACAAACAAGGGGTGTGACACAGGTGGAACTAATGAACATAAACACATGGCGGGAAAACAGAACAAAGGAACCATATTACAATTCAAAACCAAAAACAAATAGGAATTTGGAGCTGTATGCAACTGTTAATTAATGTATTTTTTTCACAAGCTAGGTTGCTTTTCCCTGCGGTCTCTTCATAGTATGTAACATTCGATTTTACTTTGTCTTTAGATGTCAAGACTGTGAGGGCATTGCAGTATTCAAGGAAGACTGAATCCACATTTCCTATGAAAAAAAGAAAAAACATTGTCCTTTCTATTCCTTATTATTAAGTTTCTTCAGAGGATTTTTACCCTTGGGCTCCTCTCCATTCATTTCACTACACTCAACGCTGTGCAGTCAGGGGTAAATATAACAAGCTTTTAATTAAAACAGAAGAAATTAAACTAGGGCGAGGTAGATTAATTTAAATCTCTGGGATGACAATGATTAGACTCGTCACCAGCGCTGGGCCTTGTCAGGAGAACAAACCACATGTTTTGTTTTTATTTTACTCTCCAAATTGACCCTTGTAGCAATGATGGGGGTCGTGCTGAAGAGAATAGATGGCTCTTTCGCTCCACAATCTAGCACGGTCCGGCTTGCTAACTGCGTGTGCGTCAACAGCCTGGAGATGAAGTTGAGCTAATGATGATTTGAAGATCGTCTCACACACAGCAAACCAACTGAAGGCGTTATCCCTGCCATGTCACTGAGCATGTCCTGGTTATTTCTGTTTTGATATTATTCAGCCCTTAAAAAAATGCTTGATATGTTTTTTTTTTTTATCATCGTGGATTGGGTTTAGAGAAGGTTTGCAATTTGAGTTTCACTTAAATTAAAGTTTTCATTTCATTCCATGTTCTTTGTAAAGGGAGATTTTACTTAAGAATAACAATTTACTACTTTACTCATCTTTAGGCTATCCAACATGTAGGTGACTTTTAATGCTAATTAAAAATGTATTTGTTTACTTATTTACTTAATAAGACAGGGGCTTGATACATTGGTATGACATAAACCAGGCAGCAAATAAATGAATGGATGAACAAACAAAACAAAAATGATAACACTTAGGATAGGGACAAACTTTTTACTATTAACTAGTTATTACTTATTATTACTTATTAGTGTTACTTATTGACTTTTTATTAGACCGTATAACATACATATTCTGCATGATTATATTCAACACCCCTAACCAATATCTAAACTTAACTACTACTTTATTAATAAACTATTTATAAGCAGCAAATTAGACGTTTATTGAGGCAAAGTCATTGTTAATAATTTGTTAATAGCAAGAATTGAATCTTAAAACAAAATGTGACCAAATAAGTAACTTGCTGAATGGATCATTGATTAAAATGATTGGTTCAAAGTAAGATTCATTTTGGACTGAAGAACAAGAGTTTATCTGTGTGACAAACACATGTTGATTCTTCTTTCGAATACATCTGAATCCAAATAAATATTATGCAATCAATAATAACCTTTTTAAAGACTGTAATGCAAAGTAGTCCACTGATGATACTATTGGCAGGGTGTTAAGGTACGTGTTTAACTGTGTTTGCACTCTTCATTATGGTTTCTTATTTGTCGAGCAAGCAATAGCTACTGCACTCTAAATACTGCTGGGTTGTTTTAACTCAAAGTTGGGTCAAATATAGACAAAAACAACATTGGGTATTCATTTCAATTACACTTTTTAACCCAATAGTTCAGTTCATCCATATTTGACTCAACATTGGGTTTTTTTTTTTTCTTTGTGTGTATTTTGTTTGATAAAATTTGACAAGTGAAAACTTGTGTCACTGAAATGGTTAAATGGAAAAACCACAAAACAGCAACATGGTTTTTGGCACTTAAGACTCACTGATGCACAAAGGCAAAAAAGGGTATCCCATGTGGTCAGAGCCATCAGAAGGTTTACAATGTCACACGGTAATGATAGTTATGGCACACAGAGTATCACACTCCACTGCATTTAAACCTGCATAGAACCCCTGTCCACTATTGTAAGTGCATACACTCTCAGGAAAAAAAGGTACAAAACCTGTCATTGTGGCAGTAACTTTTCAAAAGATACATGTTTGTACCTAAAGGGTCCATAGTGGTAGCTTAAAAGAAAAGATTAGTACACAGGGGCTATAACTAACTTTTTGCCAAACCTGACAATGGGAGGTGACGTTAGAAGATTTACCAGCCCAATTTTTTTAATTGAATCAATTCAGATTTCTTTTTTTTATCAATACTATGCTACAGGGATATATTTACAGATGATTTATAAAAAGATCTACAGCTTTATCAAAAGAAAAACAACAACAACATTTCTATTGCTTAATTATATCATCCAATATCATCACGCACCCCTGGCATACATCCTCACTGTCGTGGTACTGTATTTTGAAATATTCTCCTATAGACCTTGTGTTTTATCAGATGTGCAGCTTGTATCCATTATCTAATGAACACACAGCTGGATAAAATACAGGTAGGAAGGGGTCGAATCAAACCTGTCCGGTCAACAGGGTACATTATTTCTAAAAATCATGATCTCGAATCTCTAAAAATTGGACTGTAGTTCTCACTAAATATTTTGTAATTCATAAAAGTTTTACCCACCAACTGACAACTATAAATACATCATATCGCCAACACTTAGATTTACTCACATTTAGCCCTTGGTGAGTGTTAATTTTAGGTTCTGTTTGTACCAATATTGGAACCTAAAAGTGCAAAACTTTACCTTTTGAAAAGGTACAGTCTCAGTGATAGCATTTGTACCTTCATTTCTGCTATGTACACAATGGTCATATGAGAGTCAGAACTAAAATTTGGTTCAATAACTTCTGTTTTATTTCATTTCACATGATTATGTATGCACATGCATGTATGCACCATGTTTGTATGCACCATTTATTTGTAAAAGCGATGGGACATGGTGGCACTGTGCGATGATGGCAAGCCGGTGGTGGAAGTGTTATGCTCTGGACAATGTTCTGCTAGAAAACTCTTGGCAGGCCAGTTCTGTTTTGGCAACATGCAGAGGACCAACAGCATACTAGGCAGGTGGTCAAAATGTGCATTTTAACACAAAATCTGTAACTACACTGAATAAGCCTTCTGCTGCATCTGTGTTTGATTCACTGAAAAGAAGCAACTTATTTTGAGTCATTTGCTTGTACGTTGTACACTCTCAGAAATAAAGGTACGCGAGCTGTCACTGGGGTGGTACCTTTTTAAAAGGTGCACATTTGTACTTAAAGGGTCCATATTGGTACCTCAAAAGTATATATTAGTACCAATTTTTTTTAAGAGAAACACTTTTGTACTCTTTAGGTACTAGTATGTACCTTTGAGGTATTAATATGGACCTTTAGGTACAAATTTATACCTATTGAAAAGGTACCACCCCAGTGACAGCTCGCGTACCTTTATTTCTGAGAGTGTACTGTCCTTTTTGCGTATGTTTTTGATAAAAAAAAGAAACAAATTATTAAGAGTTGTTTGTTCTATAATTGGACCAGATCATTTACACTAAAAGTTCACTAAAATTACTGGCTTAAGTGGTATTTGATCAGGAATTGGACAACAAGGTTGGCACTGAAAAGTCATTAGTGGTGTTACAGCAGTACTTTAATGCTGCTGAAAAGTTTGTTAGAAGTTTGTGAACAAAAGTGGAATTTGTGGTATCACGGTGGTGTTTAATTTTTTTTTAAGCAAAAAGGTTCTCACAACCTTGAATTAAGGAATAATTGACAATAGAAATGGATGATTAAAAACATTTTGCCTATAGAGTTATCTCACCTTGAAATATTTTCAGAATTTTTATTGCAAGACATTTGTCAGGTTTTTTCCTCAAACACTAGTTTTATTTTCTTTTTATTTTCTTTTTTGCCTTTACTATGACAGTACAATAGCTAGACAGAAGACAAAGCACAAACTGGCCTGGGGCAGTCGTGGCCTGGTGGTTAGAGTGTTGGACTCGTGATCCGAAGGTTGCTGGTTCGATACTCGGTACCAGCGGGAATTGGGGGTGGGGGGAGTGAATGACCAGCACTCTCCACCACCCTCAATACCACGACTGAGGTGAGTCCCTTGAGCAAGGCACCGTTCCCCCCAACTGCTCCCCGGGCGCCGCAGCATGGCTGCCCACTGCTCCGGGTGTGTGTTCACGGTATGTGTGTGTTCACTAACTGTGTGTGTGCACTTGGATGGGTTAAATGCAGAGCACAAATTCCAAGTATGGGACACCATACTTGGCCACACTACACTTCACTTCACTTCACTTCACTTCACTTCATGAAGCCCGAAGTACAGTGCTGCTGTATGTCAACACACTGGGACTAATTTTGGTCTCACTTTGTATTAGGTGTCTTCAAAACTAATATTCTTACATACAGTTTGCTTACAATGTACTTACTGTGCTCTTGCAAATCATTTTACTTCTATTGAGGTGAGCTATGAGTAATATTAGAGACAAGTTTAGTAATATGATTAGGTTTAAAGCTGGGATCACACTGTGCATTCTTAGCCACAATTTGGCTGTCTCAAACAAATTAAAAAAATCCTAAAGGATTCTTATAATCCTTAGATAAAATCTAGTCTTGGCTTGTTGGTTTGAGATTGATGGTTGTTGCAATCAAATTCTTCCTCTGAGGAAATTCTGGCAGTGTGAGAGGGTTTGAAACATGTTCCTGGAGTGTGATTTCAACTACAATGACTGTCAAACCGCAAACCAATAGGAACACAGAACCTGATGACACAATTAACACGACAACTTCAAAGCACCTCAGGGAAAATGCTGAAAGTAGTCCAGTGGACAGAACAGCAGGAACAAAACTTATTGAGCTTTAGATGGAATAAGAGTGTTTGTATGACATACTGCTTTATCAGGAGGCTGGAGGAAATACATGTTTTAAATACCTTGTTATAAAAACAAGGGTGTGTATTATATGGAGTATTCATTTAACTTTCCTGTCGTGTTCGGGTCAAATCTTTCTTTCTTTCCAGGAGCACTTTTAAATTAGCTTAGTATTAATTATTTTATTGGATTAGACTATTAGCATCTTGCTCAAAAATGACCAAATTATAACTAGTGCTAGTTTTGTGTCCATTCACACCGTCTATACCAGGGGTTCTCAAACTCGGTGCTAAAGGTCTGGTGTCCTGCAGATTTTAGCTCCAACTTACCTCAACACATCTGCAAGAATGTTTCTAGAAAGCCTAGTAAGCGCTTGATTAGCTATCCCAGGTGTGTCTGATTGGGGTTGGAGCTAAAATCTGCAGGACACCGGACCTCCTGGAAAGAGATTGAGAACCCCTGGTCTATACCCTCAGTCACTATTCCCTACATTAGTACACTAATATAGTCCAATGGAAGGACTAAATGAAAATTCGAGCACTCGGTACACCAAAAAGGATACGGTTTTGTTTGTGCTTTGCTGGTTGATAAATCATTCATATGGATCATGCTGGTCATGAAACAAAGTATTTTGATTTCTGTTATCTATTGTTTATTTTGTAATACATTTTCTGTGCCTATTTGTATTTTCACTGCAGTTATTTTATGTCTAATTCTATAAATTCATGTAAAACACTACTTTGAGAAATTGTTCACAGCTAAAGAATGTTAATTAAAAATTTGGTGGTGAAAAATTGTTAATTTCAGAGCAGTTAAAACAGATTTTGACCGGTAAGACTAAAGTAAAGGGTGGGATGTTATATTTTGTATGATTTTTTTAATTGACTTTAATTTCATTTTGATGGATGACATGAAACTCTGTATGAGACTTCTTGTGTGTGTCCGTTTTGACCTATCTTGATTGTCTTACAGTCTGACATTAACTGAGTATCTTTCAGTAAAGTGTAAAACGGGGCTTAGAAGCACTGTCCTTATTGTGTAATTTTTTTTTTTACATTGCAATTATATTTAAAATGTCTTTTGTTATATCTGCGAATACATTTCTGGGAAAACACAAATATGTTCCTGGGGCTACATCTGGCTGCATTTTGTGTGTAAAACAAACGCTATGGGGTGGATTCCGACAACTTCTGTTCTTTTTCGCGCTACCGCTGACCACTTACCTCCATATGGATAGCTTATCCGTATGGAAGAACCGTTCCAGAAACCAGGTAAAGCAAAAAGTATATAAATAACAGGCTGAAAACGTGGTAAAATCTGAAAACATGGTAAAAGCAACAGCTTTCCTTTTCTAGATTGCTTTTTGAAAACACTATCGGTTGGGTTTATGGAAGGGCATCAGGTTCAGTCAGTTAGTCGACAGCGAGTTGATCAGCTAAAATGTGTATTGCGGCCTCTGGTGGATTTACACAAGAAGAGGATGCGTAAATGAAACATATGAGAGAAATTTGAGATCATCAAAAATGCACACAGTGGATTTGCGAAAAACTACAAGCAGACGTAGCTCTGGTTAAAATTTTGCAGTATCAAGAAATGTAGACCTGGTTACATATTCACAATGAGCCTGGGTTGGTTAATTTATCCAACTTAGCAACTAACAATCGGTGTCAATTGTCAGTAGAGAGCGATCTGCTTATTCAGCAACAAATCAGAGCGTAAGTGTAATGTTGTGAAGTGACGTAGCAAGTAAAGTGGCTTGCTGTAATTTCGCTACATTTCTCAATTATTTGTGCAGATGCAGGCACAGAACACGACTCTCGTTTCAGTCAGTTGTTGTTCGTTTGGTTTGTTCATGTGCAGCTTTTTAGTCCAGACGCAATGCGAGGCGACAACACAGTTGGGTTTCGTTGTTGCTAGTTGTTTGGCTTCGGCTTGGTGTGTCCTTATGTTTACATGACAATGTAGCTGAAAATGGAAAAGCAATCTGCTTCCAAAATGATCTGCATTTACACATATCTGAGAAAACCATGGTATTACCTTTGCCAGGCCATTATTTGCCACTTTTAACTTGCTAGAAAACAGTACCTGTAGGGAAGAGACAACATGCTGTGCCGCTTGTATTTGTAATGTCCATTAAACACACAGTTTGCTGATAAAGCACTAGGAAACACTTTAGCAACAACACTACCATCTAACTATAATCTATACTCTCCTAAACACATACTATTCACACGCATATGATGTCCTCATTTTCAAAGACTCTTGTTTCTGAGTGTTCACACAGACATAACAACAGTACCATTTCCAAAACATTCCACTTTGAAACCCAATTTCTGATTGATGCGTTTTCAGCACAAAAAGGCTGTTGTCTTGTAAACAAACAGGCAAAAAGCATAAAATGTTTCCCTTGATTGTAGCTTTCCACAATGTACAGATATAATCTCTATGTCACACTGTATGATCTCAGTTGTCATAACACCAGACTGCCCTATATTATAAAGAGGAGTAATAATAATGATAATAACAAGTAGGGTAAGGATTTGAGTTTGTGTGCATCTCTACTTTAAAGTCCTCTTCCTGTCCCCTCAATCTTACATCAGTGAAGTTCTGACAGTGAATATTGTTTCAGTTTTATAGCCTAAGAACATTCTGTGAGATGGAAATCTAATTATTCGGAACAAGGCCACTGAGTAATGAATTTATCAAGGTTCTGAAAATACATTTATGTCTGTCTCTTGATATTCAAATACATGTTCTCAGGGGTCAGCATTGAATTGAGAAAATATAGTAGCCTTGTAAACTGTAGGTGGCTCTTTACCGGAAACCTGTGATTGCCATCACCGCAGTTTAATGCAACCCCCTGCTTAATACCAGTTTATCTTCTTGGAGTTCCATCAAGTTTTTTTTTTTTTTTTTTTTCCATGTTGGAGCTGGATTGATTAAAAGAGATTTTGATAAGCATGCATGTATCTGCATGAGCAAACACGAGCGACACACTTGCTGCTTCGCTGGGCATTGATTTTCAGTGATTGATGCATCCTGTGCGCTGTAATTGGCAACAGGTGCAATTACAATAGTTGTTTAAAAGTTTCTGGTGTTATTTCCGCTGTTTTGCAAACAGGGCACGCAAATAATGACACAATGAATTAATGACATTAACCTCACCAAACTGATGTGCCTGTCAAACAGCTCATTTTACAAGTCCCTGCTTGCTTGGTGACACTTATTTTGCAAAGCCATGTTTTCAGCAAAGGTTTGGAGGTTTTAACTGTTCATTTATTTATGAATCCGTAAAATAAGGCTGTCTGTTCTGGTCATTTGCATAGCCGAACATGTTTTTATAGTGCATACTGGAGAAATGATTTGGCTGACACGAGACTTAGAGGTTAAATAGACAATATAATGAAGATTCTCTCATACCTTCTAATCATCTTAATGCTCCGTGTCTTTATCCAACTTTTTTCCCCCAGAATATTCATTATTTCAGTATCATCTTGCTTAATAATTCATGAGACCCAAATGCAAGTCAATTAGATACTGCTGATTATGACATTGATAATAGTACTTTTATTGGATAATTTATGGAAATATGAAAGGTAAGGTGGGCCAGGGATTATGACGATCTTTTTCGCTCGACTAATCCGTTTAACCTGGGTTCACTTTACAAAGCTTTTTAAAAGTGAGCCACAACTCATTAAAACTTCTGTATAAAACAAGTAAAACCACTCCAGCGTTGGTTGGAATAAAATTGATTTTTATATATATTTTTTTCAGAAATGTATTACATTCCGAAGTTTGTTGTTGGTAAGAATTTGTCAATGATTTTGAAAGTCATCATGACTGAATTTTTTAGTTGTTCTTGTTGTTGTTGATTATATTTTTTGGTACCACTTTATATTACTTTGCGTTAACTAATATGTACTTAAACTGAAATTAATAATTTGTTACAATGTACTTATTGTATTAATGCATGTTTTTATATTGTACTTATGTTTGATTAAATACCTGCATGTAATTACATCTGTAATTATTTTCTGTAATTAGGGACCGAGCATACGGTGCGTAGGCCCTATTGGAATTGCTCCGTTTATTATTATTCTTATTCTTCTTCTTCTTCTTCTCCGGAATGAATCGCCTTTTTGAGGGTCTAAACATGCACGAAAACTCACGAAACTTTGCACACACCCCAGAAGTGGCGAAAATTTACATTTGTTATAGGTTTCAAAAGTGGGTGTGGCAAAATGACTCGACAGCGCCACCTATGCACATTTGACGGACTGGCCCCCGAGCTACGTTTCACGAACACATACGAAATTTGGCACACACATTAAACATGCCAAAACCTACAAAAAAGTCTCTTGGAGCAA
The DNA here is from genome assembly GCA_903798115.1 of Danio jaintianensis. Classification (NCBI taxonomy): domain Eukaryota; kingdom Metazoa; phylum Chordata; class Actinopteri; order Cypriniformes; family Danionidae; genus Danio; species Danio jaintianensis. The sequence goes on along the minus strand of CAIGQV010019356.1, from coordinate 22,860,727 downwards.
AATCTCAAACCCAACAGGAAGTCGGATATTTTTAACTTCCTCTGCCGAAAAAGTGCAGTTTTTGCCATTTCCAGGCGTCGTACTTTAACGAACTCCTCCTAGGGATTTCATCAGATCAACACCAAAATTGATTATTGTCATCTAAAGGCCTTGGCGATGTTAAATTGCGAAGATCTAGAGTTTTCGTCGAAGGGCGTGTCCGTGGCGGCCTCACAAACTTTGACGCTTCGCCACGAAACAGGAAGTTGTTATAACTCAGGCATACATTGTCTTATGTGCTTCAAAATCCATATGTTTGATAACAGTCCTGACCTGAACACATTTACATGCCAATATCCAGATACAGTTATAGCGCCACCTGCTGGCAACAGGAAGTTACTTGTTTTACGGTGTAACAAACTCCTCCTACAAATTTTATCACATCGAATCCATGTTCCATTAGTTTAGTCCAAAGGCCTTTGTGATGTTAAATTGTGAAGATCTAGAGTTTTCGCCGAAGGGCGTGTCCGTGGCGGACTGAGAAAGTGTGATGCTTCGCCATGGAAACACTTATATCTCAGCCAAACAATGTCTGATCTGCCTGAAAATTCACATGGTTGATAAAATTCCTCTCCCGAAGACATCTACATGCCAATATTGAGTCACAGCCATAGCGCCACCTGCTGACAGAAGGAAGTTTGGCATAAATCAGTGATTTTTCTCAGGTGTTTTAATATATATCGGCTAAAATATTATTGTCCGCTGTTCTCTGTCATCCAAAGGCCACCGGGCGGCGGTGAGCCCGGGTGCGAGGTCCCTTTCATCGCTGCTTGCAGCTTTAATTACAATTATAATCACACAGTTGATAAACTCTTACACCTAGTTCAGCCTTAAACCAACCTGTACTACCAAAGCTGTCCCTAACCTTAACCATATCCCCCCTCAATAGCACTTAAGTGTTCTGCAATACATTATGAACACATTAGGTACATTGTATTTACATTTTGATGTAAGTACATAGTACGTAAGGCCACTTAATATAAAGTGGGACGTGTTTTTTTTTTTTTTTTTTTTTTTCCTTTTTTTTGCTGCTGCTGTTGCTGTTTTTGTTTCAGAAAATGACAGTTGGTAAAAAAACAAATTTTAATTTGCTGAGATTGAAAACCAGGGTTATTCCATAAATATTTTATTTCTGAAGTTAACCATTGGTATTGTCTTGTCTTCAGTCAAACAGAAAGTAAGGTTGTGATTTTTAAGATGCGATTTCATTTTTTTCTTTTGTCTACCTTCTACCACTTCTCTGATGAGGGAGGATCTGTATGTATTAACATTAATTACCTTTAATACTGCGAAAGCTGGGCTACCTATAGCAGAATTTCCGCTATTTACATTTCATAATAAACATACAAATCTTATTAAAAGTACCATATCAATTAAATACGCTTTAGGAATATGTTAGTTTTTGCATTGCTGAAATTACAGATAATTTATATTATTTCCTATCAACTTTAAGCCTTCACATTTTATTCTGTTTAGTTTTAACATGCTGTTTTTATAAAATCTGTTTATGAAATATTTTTGAACATCTAAAGTAAATAAATCATGTTATTATGCCTCTTTCGAATCAAATTATTAGGCTAGACAAACTGATCTCATGAAATTGATTAACAAAAAGACAGCGATCGCTGCTTTAAGTAGAATAACATTACGATTATTAAAACACATTAAAGTCTATACAGATGACATTCACAAAACATTCACAAAGCTGTATCTTATGAAACACCAGTTCAAGGGCAGATAAGATGCATTTTGCCTATTTCAGAAATCTTTGCTGTTAAATATGTAGGGAAATTTTGCAAAAGAAAAAAACATATTGGGGCAGGTAAGAGAACATTCTGCTTTATTTTTTTCTTTTTTAAAACCAGCCAAATCAGCCAAACACGCAGGATCAGTGTAATATTGCATTATTCATGGTCATAAATTAATTATGAAACTTATCTTTGCGATCTGCCAATAAATACACCTGAGAATAAATAATAAAAGTCTAAAGATTGACCGTTAGATACACCAAAGGTTAATTATATGTCATGTTTTAAACAACAGAGATGCAAGAGATGAGATCCAGCCGCAGGTCCTGAGACGGTCAGGCTGATATAACATTAAAGCTGTTCGCCGAGCTCCGCTGACCGCCTGGAGCTTCCGAAATTTTTAAAGACGCGCTATCCTTATACATAAACTGCCGATTTGACTTTAAAATAACTATATTCTCGCTTGAAAATCTTTTTAAAACTTGATTTTGTGGCATAATTGATGAGTATTTTTCTAATTTTGCTGTGCAGCACATGCGAGTTACTATGGTAACTACAAATGTTTGGGAGAAGCACATTTATTTGTAACTGTGATCAAAACTGACTGGAACTACCTGTGCGTTTTAACAAAAATAATGCACACCCTCCAGCCAATCAGAATCAAGAATTTCAACAGACTATGGAAAAAAAAAAAATAAAAAAAAAAAAAAAAAATATATATATATATATATATATATACAAATATTTATTTATACAACAGTTCTGTCTGGTTCCTGAATCTGATTGGCTGATAGCCATGCGATATTTTGCCAGTAACAGCACTCGACCCGCCTCTTCACCCTTCACCCTTGTGGAATACTCCACCCACATACAGCAACAAGCTGAAGACATTGTTTCACAAATATTGCTCCTTTTGGGCAACACAATGTACTTTTGAGGCTTTTTTAGTCGAGAACGTAGTTGTTCAGATTGCAACTATGCAGTTTATTTATAAGGATAGTGCCTATTTTAAAATATTTATAATTTCTGAGAGACAGCGTGTCGGCGGCCATTAGCCTGCCATACTGAGTAGAACAAAGACGGTTGACGTTGTCTATCCACAAGATGGCGACAGGACCACATAATAAGCCCTTAGAAGATTAAAACAGCATAATTTCTAACTACAGCTGATCAAATCATTATTAAAATGGTAAGTGATTTTCTAAGTCGATCTCTCTCATTTGTATGATGTAGTGCTGTATTTATACCATATAATTGTAGTGTATTGAATGTGAGATGAGACTCGCATATCAGGAATGTGTGTTGTGTTGGCAGAAAGAAAGAAGAAATGGCCGCATGTGTTTAGCGTTTTTTCTTATCGCAAACACAACAGCAATCTGGTAGTGATTGCGGTGCTTTTTTCAGGGTTAATTATTGTGATATCCCGATTGCAACAGAGAAATACTGTAGACTGTAATAACCTTGGGAGATACCTCTGTAGATGGATGGCATTTCATGTCACGTTCAGCCTTATAATCTTAATATGTCAGCAAAATCACCTGTTTTGTCATCACTTACGCTAGAGAATCATTCAAATACTAGCTCTAAAGTGACGTTGGTGAATTAGTAACGGCTTCTGCTGTTCTGACGTCAGCTGCAGATGTGAATGAATGGCGGAAGAAAGTAGTTCCTAATACAAAAGGGTTTTTAGACTCTTCGTGTTTGATTTTCTTTTTTATATACACGATTGTGCCGTCAAACTGTTGTATAAACGCAATATCACACTCGTAGCAGTGCGATGTGGCTGTATATCAGCACTGGTGGGACACTAAGCCACTAGTGGGACAACACACGCGTCCCACCAGTGCTGATATACAGCACTGCAACTCGTGTAATATTGCTCATATATATATATATATATATATATATATATATACAGTGCATCCGGAAAGTATTCATATCGCTTCACTTTTTCCACATTTTTTATGTTACAGCCTTATTCCAAAATGGATTCAATTCATTTATTTCCTAAAAATTCTACACACAATACTCCATAATGTCCATGTAAAAAAAGATTTTTTGAAATTGTTGCAAATGTATAAAAAAAAAAAAAAACCTGAAAAATCACATGTACATAAGTATTCACAGCCTTTGCTCAATACTTTGTTGATGCACCTTTTGCAGCAATTACAGCCTCAAGTCTTTTTGAATATGATTCCACAAGCTTGGGACACCTTTCTTTGGGAGTTTTTGCCCATTCCTCTTTGCAGTACCTCTCAAGCTCTATCAGGTTGGATGGGAAGCAACGATTTCTCCAGAGATGTTCAATAGGATTTAGGTCTGGGCTCTGGCTGGGCCACTCAAGGACATTCACCGAGTTGTTGTGAAGCCACTCTATTAATATTTTGGCAGCGTGCTTTGGGTCATTGTCCTGCTGGAAGATGAACCGTCACCCCAGTCTGAGGTCAAGAGCACTCTGAAGCAGGTTTTCATTCAGGATGTCCCTGTACATTGCTGCATTCATCTTTCCCTCTATCCTGACTAGTCTTCCAGTTTCTGCTGTTGAAAAAAATCCCCACAGCATGATGCTGCCACCCCCATGCTTCACTGTAGGGATGATATTAGCCTCGTGATGAGCGGTGCCTGGTTTTCTCCAAACGTAACGGCTGGCATTCACTCTAAAGTGTTCAATTTTAGTCTCATCAGACCAGAGAATTTTGTTTCAGATGCATTTTGGCAAATTCCAGGCAGGCTGCTATGTGCCCTTTACTAAGGAGTGGATTCCGTCTGGCCACTCTACCATAGAGGCCTGATTGGTGGATTGCTGCACAGATGGTTGTCCTTCTGTAAGGTTTTTCTCTCTCCACAGAAGAAAGCTGGAGCTCAGACAGAGTGACCATCGGGTTATTGATCACCTCCCTGACTAAGGCCCTTCTCCCCCAATCACTCAGCTTAGATGGACGGCTAGCTCTAGGAAGAGTCCTGGTGGTTCCAAACATCTTAAACTCACGGATGATGGAGGCCACTGTGCTCATTGGAATTTTCAGAGCAGCAGAAATTTTTCTGTAACCTTCCCCAGCCTTGTGCCTCGAGACAATCCTGTCTCGGAGGTCTACAGACAATTCCTTTGTCTTCATGCTTGGTTTGTGCTTTGACATGCACTGTTTATATTATTTATTTTTATATTATATTATGTTATTTATTTAATATTTATTTTTTATTATTATTTTTTTTCACATTTACAGATTACACATACACATTATAAATATTTTAGTTTGCTTTTAGTCTGGCAGCTCAGACAAGTTGAAAAGAAAACTTGGAGCTATCAGAGTTTATTTATATGCCATTGTGACGTTTTAACATTTTCTGCTGGTAGACTGCTAATTCTTCACATATGGCCACCTTGCTGAAAACTATGGATTCTGCCTTCCTCCCACCTCTTTTTGTAAACAGATAGCAATGTGCCTTTTTTTTTCTGCATTTTAAATTAAGTGATCCTAGCATGCAGTATCTGTGTTTAGAAGCAGAGGCCAACAGATGCCCTTAATCAATTCATTTTATATATGAAGTGAATGCCTAAGAAAGTGTGGGCAAAAACTTGCTTGTGTTTTCGCTTTATGACCTCAGGCAATATGAAGCTGGACTCACATCAGAATTGCATTTAAAGGATGTAGTTGTACCTACAATTTATCTGAAAGATGTAAGTATTTTTTTTTATATAATTTGTGTTTGAATTGTTTGTTTATTGTTATCAAATGCCAGATTCAGTTCACTTGTGTTTAGAATCAGAGCATCATCCTTTATGTACAGAGCTGTCTTTGTAAGTGTGGTGTTGTTGGTTTACACACACATATAGATGTTTGGTTGAATTGTCATTGATAAAGGCAGGCTGCAATGTCAAGCAATGATAAATTATATGCAACAATTATATGTGCAGGAGATGGTCCAGTACAATCTCAGATTTTGTCATTGAGATATAAAAACAGCTTCAAATACTCCTTCATGTTGCTCTAGTTTATCTGCTTCTCAAGAATGGATCACCATTCCTGATCCAGCAGCCTCAGAGATGGACAGGGTAGCAGCAGATCATTAGCATTTAAAGAGATATTAAGTAAAACGGCTCACTGTTGACTGAGGTGTTTTTGACAAGGTAAAATTGGTGTTTATTTACACTACCATTGATACATTTAACCAAAGTAAGTTATAGACATTTCATTAAGACCCTTAAGACTCATATAAACTTGTGTAAAAAAACACATCCAGTGTCACCTTTAAGTAAATGGCCAGTTGTTTTTGGTATAGCTATGTAGATGTATGTATGTAGGTATGTATTAGATCATGTATTGTAGAGCCTTTTAAAGTTGCATTGAAACAGCAGTTTTGAACTTCAGACCACTGAGCACCATAGAAGTTCACTATATGAAGAAAAAATCCTAGATGTTTTCCTCAAAAACCTTAATTTCTTTTCAACTGAATCTTGGATAACAAGGGGGCAATAAATAATTTTCAAATTTTCAAATGTGTCCTGACTGAATACAAGCATTATTGTCTCCAAAATTTTGACATCAAACTTATTTTTACTGTGCATTAGATCATCAAAAAAAAGCATCCAGTCCTCCATTTCTGGGAGTTACTGCCATTAAAATGTCATAATTCCCCCATCTACAGCAAAAACAAAGCTCTCTCCTAGACAATAATAAGAGAATGGATGTTGCTTTAGCCAGCGTTCCTTTTCAACACAGCTCTTTGAGATAAACTACATAAAGCTGATGCACTCTAATGTGCGTAGTCTGTAAATTAGCCTAATTTGGTCAAGCCCTGAAAAAAGGAAAGACTTGAAAGCGCATGACTGTCATACTCATTTTAATCCAGATACATTTTATCTTCTCATTTAAATAATTTGCTCTGAAGTGAACTTGATTCAATATGAAAGTAATTACTATCTATTATATTCAAACAAGATGTTGTAAACCTTTGGTCATGCTAATCAAATCTTCTTTTATTCCAAATTAAGATTCTAGTTTTCTCGCTGTTCCCTCCTTTTCACATTTGATGCTTATTATCTAATTTTCTTTTTGAGGCCTTGATTACACTTCGTCTGAAAATGGACAGTAATTACTGCCCCACTGCTTACAAAAGGTCTGCGGCAGAAAGAGGCCAAAATCATTCTTATTCACGGAACAACAAAGCAGACAAATTAATCTCTTTCTACCGCGCCTAGTTTCTATGCTCCCAGCACACATCTCTCTTCTGGATTAAACCCTTTTACCCTTTTTCCCTTACGCCTTGAATCATGCACGCTCCATTCAGAGACATAATACGCACAACAAGCATAAAACAGAATTCAGAGGAGGCCTCGTGCTTTGAACAGGTTGGCCTGGAGCTCTGTTGCCGGAGTCACTTTGATGTGGATCTTAGCTCATGAAAGACGGGTCCACTCTGGCCCGCAGGTACTTGCTGATATTTACACATTTTAATCGCACGCTCGCCTGCTCCGCCAGGTGTGTGTCAAGCGCAAACCACCCCGTTTAGTTTATCATTTCCAGGATGAGGAGTCTTCTAACTCGCTGCGACAGAATGGTGTGAAACGATTTCTTGCTCCAGAAAGGAGATTTCATTATCACCGCGACACACCCTTCTCCCCCTCCGGTGCGAACAGGTAGCGGAGAGAGACAAGCTGAAGGAGCTTTGTGGTGAAAATTCCAAGCAGTTTGTTGTTTTATGCTTTATTAAAGCCAAAGATGGTGGAACCTGATTGCCATCAGCTTTAGTGAAGCAAATGGTTAATGATGCCCTTTTTCTGATATAGTGAGAGGTAGAGAGCATCTATTTAGTACTGATAAGATTTCGCTCCACTCATACCACACCCAGAGCAACAAAAAGTGGTTTGTTTTCCTCTGCCCTTGATTACGCTGAACAGGTGAGGGACTATGTTTTGCTGATGTATGAAACGGATGCTTGTTTATGTCAGTTGAAACTGGCTACTTCTCTGAATTACTTGGATAAATCAAGAAGAAAGGACTATGGAGTCTCGATGTCACAAGAACATGGAGTCATGAACTGTTTGATCTTTGAATGATGCTCCAAGATATATATATATATATATATATATATTTTTTTTTTTAATGCATTTCAATAGGTAGTTTGAAGAATGTTGGTAACCAAACGGTTGACCATAGTTAGCTATGTTTTCATCCACCTATTTCTTTTTAAATATGGTATAAAAAAAGACTTAATGTAAATAATAAGACACGCATAAAAAATGAAAATGCGCAGATAACTGAGCAGGATAAACTTTTTATATAAAATTTGCATAAACTACAATGGAAACCCATGCAATAACATGATCTGTTATTAATAATAATAAATAAACGTATGTCTGTAAAAATCATCTGCTAGATTTGTCACCTGAAATCACATTTGTAACTTGCTGAGGGACCTGGTACCCACAGCCCCACCCATACCCTGCCAACCATGACCATATATAGAAATACCTATGAGCAGAACAGTGCAATCTGCTTTTGTAGTGAAGCTATATGTAATTAAGACAACACAGGCTCAATGGGTATATCTACCCAGGTCTACATGTTTGGGAACCCTAAAATACATGGCTTGGCATACGTCTGCCTTCATTTTGTGTGTAAAATGAACACTACATGATGGTATGATGGTACAGATAGTTTCTATTCATTTTTGCTCTACTACTTACTTTCCGTATGAATGGCTTTTCGGGAGCAGTCAATTTGCTTGGTAGCTCACCTTGTTTAAGTCCGGTAAAAGGACATTTTCAGAAACCAGTTAAAACTAAACAAACAAACAAACAATCAAAAAAGCAGTGTGAAACCTTATAGTTCGCTTTTGAAAACACTATTGGTTGGGTTTACGGAAGGGGGTGTGTGGGTCAGTTGATAGCAACATGATATATTATGCACAACAAGCCCCAGCTTCTCACAGACACGCACAAGAAGGATGTGTAAACGACACATATGAGCAAACATGGCCCAGTAACATATTTGAGACTTGCAGAAATGTACTCAGTGGCCTCTGGTGTATTTATGAGAAATATGTGCAAACGGCACATATGAGAAAATGTAGCTCAGTAATGTATTTGAGATTGTCAAAAATATCCACAGCAGCCTCTAAACAGCGGTTCCCAAAAATGTATCCCTGACCACGTACCGCCAACATGCCTGGGTTGAATTAAGATAGCCTTATATCAGTTGTTGTGTTTAAATAATGCACACTTAAATCTGTATCCTAGAGCTGTTTCAAAAATGTGAAGATATTTTTGACAATGGGGTTAAGTAACCATCTGTACCATGTCTGTTTTGACACACAAAACTCAAAATAAAATTATCCAGTCTACTTCACATCTGACTTGTTATTCAAATAAAGTCCTGTTACTTTGCTTGATGGAAAACTAGATAAACATACTATTTGTGGAATATAATTTAGTATAACAGGCTACTGCCCAGAGGGAAGCACAAAAACAGTTTAATACAAAGCAATAATTCATATTTGTCACGTTACTGGGAGGTATTGCAGACGGGACAAAAGGTAGGTAGGATCCATGTGCATTTAATGATGAGACATCGTGCAAAAACAGGACATCATGCAAAAACAAAGTAACAAAACTTGAACTAAGACAAACATAAGCAAAACAAACTATACAATACCACTAGGAACCGGACTAGGACATCAAAAAGACATTTAATGAACGAGCAAAACAAGACGGGTGCAGGGTATATTTAAAGTCCAACAAATCAGTGGTGAACGGGATGCAGCTGTGTGTGTGATGAGTGGAAGTGAAAGTGTGTGTGACGGAATGCTGGGAAATGTAGTTGTAATGATATGTAGTTCACCAGCGATCTCTAGAGTCCCAGATCGCTGGTGATCATGACAGTACCCCCCTCCTAAGGAGCGGATTCCAGACGCGACAGAAACTTTCCGGAGGGAGGTGAAGCGGAGGTGGAACAGAGGGAGGGCATGGAGGGTCCAAAACAAAACACTAAAACAAACTGGCACATAACACAGTGACTAGACAGGAACAATAATACAAAAACTGTGGAACAAGGAACTGTGGCGGACCTGGAGCGTGGAACTCCGGCGGATCTGGAGCATGAAGCTGTGGAGGACCTGGAGCATGGAATTC
>CAIGQV010019356.1:22840169-22850799 GCA_903798115.1 Danio jaintianensis | reverse complement strand
GCTGTGGAGGACCTGGAGCATGGAATTCAGGCGGATCTGGAGCATGAGGGTGAAGTATGTCTGGGGGTTTAGGTTCAGCAGGCAGATATGGGTTAAACGCCCTCCGTGGGTCTGGAGGTTTTGGTTCAGGGCGCACTGGCAGTTCTTTCAACCCCAGTGGATCAGGAGGCTTTGGTTCAGGAGGTACTGGCGGTTCACCAAACCCCAGCGGATCAGGAGGCTTTGGTTCAGAAGGTACTGGCGGTTCACCAAACCCCAGTGAGTCAGGAGACTTTGGTTCAGGAGGTACTGGCGGTTCACCGAACTCCAGCTGGTCAGGAACTTTGATTCAGGAAACACTGGTTGTTCATCGAGCTCCAGCGAGTCGAGGGACTTTGATTCAGGAGGTACTGGCGGTTCACCGAACCCCAGCGAGTCAGGAGGCTTTGGTTCAGGAGGTACTGGCGGTTCACCCAACCCCAGCGGATCAGGAGGCTTTGGTTCAGAACGTACTGGCGGTTCACCGAACCCCAGCGGATCAGGAGGCTTTGATTCAGGAGGTACTGGCGGTTCACCGAACCCCAGCGGATCAGGAAACCCTTCTAGCAGCACTAAGGAATCACAAGCCCCCAACAGTTCTTCGTGGGACTCAGACAACTGCTCTGGCAGCACTGAGAAGTCACACGGCTCTGCCAGCCCTTCATGGGGCTTAAGTGGCACCTCCGGCCTTTCGTGGGACTCAGACGGCTGCTCCGGCAGCACTGGGAAATCACACGGCTCTGCCATCCCTTCATGGGGCTCAAATGGCACCTCCGGCTTTTCGTGGGACTCAGACGGCTGCTCCGGCAGCACTGGGGAGTCACACGGCTCTGCCAGCCCTTCATGGGACTCAAGTGGAGGCTCCGGCCTCTTGTGGGACTCAGACGACTGCTCTAGCAGCACTGGGGAGTCGCACAGCTCTGCCAGCCCTTCATGGGGCTCAAGTGGCACCTCCGGCTTTTCGTGGGACTCAGATAGCTGCTCCAGCAGCACTGGGGATTCACACGGCTCTAAAATCCCTTCCTGGGACTTAGAAAAAAAAAGTCGTGAACTTGACCGACGAGGATAGGAACGGAGCTTGAGTTTGGCTTTCCTCCTCTTGTTCTGCTGTGGTTCCTCCTCCTCCAGAACAGAAATAGTGAGGGGAGAGCCCGACAACAAGAGGGCAAACTCCATAAAAAAATATAGACCACTATCCTCCTCATAAGCTGGCATATGAGGACGAATTGGGTCTGAAAGTCCTCCCTTAAAAAACATCATCAGCAGTATCTCTGGATAACTGCTTCTCGGGGCCAAGTTCAGAAACTCCGCTATGTATCGCTCAACGGAGCGATTACCCTGCTGGAGTCTGATGATCTCATCATCTGCTGGATCCATTATGGCTCGTTCATTCTGTCACGTTACTGGGAGGTATTGCAGACGGGGCAAAAGGTAGGTAGGATCCATGTGCATTTAATGATGAGACATCGTGCAAAAACAGGACATCATGCAAAAACAAAGTAACAAAATAACAAAACTTGAACTAAGACAAACATTAGCAAAACAAACTATACAATACCACTAGGAACCGGACTAGGACATCAAAAAGACATTTAACGAACGAGCAAAACAAGACGGGTGCAGGGTATATTTAAAGTCCAACAAATCAGTGGTGAACGGTATGCAGATGTGTGTGTGATGAGTGGAAGTGATGACCGGGTGTGTGTGACGGAATGCTGGGAAATGTAGTTGTAATGATATGTAGTTCACCAGCGATCTCTAGAGTCATAGATCGCTGGTGATCATGACAGTATTAATTTGTTCTATCTCATTAATTTTCTCGTTGATTTTAGTATGATTTGCTTATCCCCCAATGAGATGTAGGTTAAAAAAAACATGTTTTTATTCATTCATTCATTCATTCATTTTCCTTCGGCTTAGTCCCTTTATTCATCAGGGGTCACCACAGCAGAATGGACCGCCAACTTATCCAGCATATGTTTTACACAGAGGATGCCCTTCCAGCTGCAACCCAGTACTGGGAAACATCCATACACACTCATTCACACACATACACTAAGGCCAATTTAGTTTATTCAATTCACCTATACTGCATGTTTTTGGATTGTGGGGAAACCGGAGCACCCGGAGGAAACTATAGCTCAACTATTTTCAACTTTGAAAATAATAAGAAATATTATTTAACTCTATATTATATTAACTCTACAACTATATTATTTAACTCTAACTGCATCTCTGTTTAATGTTTGTCGTATTTTTCTCATATTTATTTTGTGTTGTCACTTGTCACTTTATGTACACTGGAAGCTTCTGTAGCCAAAACAAATTCCTTGTGTGTGTAAGCACACTTGGCAATAAAACCGATTCTGATTCTGATTTAATCAACAAATCAACATACTGTAGAATTGATAAATTGATGATGCAACAAAAAAGGAATAATATTTGCTATCTTATGTATAAAATTAAGCGTAATGACAGAAAAACAACAACTTTGCAGTTTCAAAGAGGCTAGCATAGCAAGCTACCAAAGCAAAGTATAACAACAAGCAATGCTATTGGTGGAGGATTCAACACATCAGTTTCACTAGTGAGACAAATAGTACAATCCACATAACATTACAATGTCACAAAGCCTGCTTCCAATGTCAAAAATTCTATTATATCATATCTTAGCACATTATTTTTAAGTGAAGAATGACAAGAAAACACACACAGGAAACCATCTTCACTGTGAGCACCATATTCAACTTTCTGAAAGTCTTTTTACATTACACAACAGCACGTCAAGAGTGTCCAGATGCTCCTGAAACATATTGAGCAACACTATAGGCAGTCAGCATGCAGCAAACACATGCTGCGACTCTAATCTACCAAGACTTTGTTTTGGTCATATTACATTGCGAATTCTCTCATTTAACGGGCTGCATTGCGAAATCTGCTGACAGCTTCGCGTTCTACCAAGCGGTATTTAATTCATGGCTGTGTTAGACGACTCACCACAGTGTGGCCTCACCTGACTATCATATTAACTCCGGTGACACTTTCCCAGTTTGAGTCATATTACAGTCGGAAGGAGGGAAGAGACGAATAAAGTATTAAGCTAGCAACACCGAGCATATTACTCTCTTAACCCATACCCTCGGAATACAAAGGCTTTACCTCATGTGCTATCACAAAGAAAACAGCTTAGCGGCGGGGCATTTGTTTTCCATTCAGCTAGAGGCACTTTGTCTTTCCAATCGTTACCTGTCTCAGAATCAGTTCCTCCATTAAAGCCGGACTAAAGAGGGGAGGTGCTGTCTGGGGCTAAATTGCAATTAGTGGTCCGGCGAGTGAGTCTGCCACTGGTTAACTTGGGATATTGGAGTGCAAGGGCCCAGTAATCAGCCTTCGGTCATGTAGAACAATGCATAAAATTAAATTGACATTAATGAATAATTGTGTAATGAAAATGGAGGAGGCGAGCTAATTGCATGTTACAGCGAGTGTAATGCCCAGATAACCTTGTGTCTAATGCTATTCTTAGGGGCCGAGAGCCGGAGCTGCTCGCCAGGGCCTCTCTCGGCGGGAAGTCATTAGAGCGGAGGCGAGAAGATAATGCCGTGGAAAGAGAAAGAGAGCGAGAGTGAGAGAGAGAGTGGCAACAATCGACTTGGAGTATCTTTGCTTGTGCTGCGTCTTCTGAGTGGGCTTGACTGAAGTCATTTGTGTATGGTTTGAGTGGAACTAAAGGTCAGCGAGGTGAGCTAAGTGCTAGTGGGGCCTGTTAGCGCAGGATGCTTACCTGAAGAAATGTTAACATTTCTTGAGGAGGAGAAATTGAGATAGCAGAGCTGCACCATGAAGATAAAAGGGATAGTTCATCCAAAATATTTAATTTTAACTCACCCTTTACTTGTTTTAAACTTTTATGAGTTTCTTTCTTTACAAAAGAAGATATTTTAAAGAAAGCTGGTGACCAGTGTCTTCCATTGTATTTGTTTTTCATACTATGGAAGTCAATAATTACAGAACATCATAAACATTTAGAACCAACTGAGGGTAAGTAAATAATGAGTAAAATTTCTTTAAATTTCTTTAAAAAATTTTGATGAGCTACCCTTTTAACACTGCAACAGTGCTGCAACAGTGACTTATGTATTTCAAAGTCCAAAACCTATGTACAAGTTAGCATTTTAAAGGATTTTTAACAAGAATAATTATAAAATACAACATTTCTGTAAAAGCAACATAATGGACTGCTTTTATTTAAGTAAAATTACTGTAAGATACACTCTGAAAATGGTGCGTTGCTTTAACCCAAATTAGCGTAAAAAATATGAACAAACCCGATAACTGGGTTACTTTTTTGCTACATTTTTAAACCAGCTTTACCCCAATAATTTGATATGTCCATATTTTACGCAAATATTGGTTGAAACAACCAAGCATTTGTTTTTAAGTGTAATTACTGTTACTCTATTACTATACAAATGTAGTGTGTTCGGTGACACTTTACTTGAAGGGGTGTTTATTAGACCTTATTAAACCTTTACAATCATGACATGTGTTAATGATGCTGTTAAACATTATTTGACAGAGTAATGACAATTTTAATGAGACATTTTAATGACAAATACAATTTGTTCCACTGAAAACGTGATCAGAAAAATATTCATGACAATTCTAATGCCTCATGACAATCATGGTTATGACAGATTTATGACAAGTTATATCGTCTTGGTAATGTCAAGTTGTCATGACAAAGATGAAGACTGCATGTGATGTATTTGTTTATATCAAGTTGTCATGACAAACAATGTCATTTTTGCAATTAAAATGACATAACTGAGCGAAGACACTTAATAAGAGTTATCATAAGCATGCATGCATCATAGTGGCGCAGTGGGTAGCATGATTTGCCTCACAGCAAGAAGGTCACTGGTTCGAGCCCTGGCTGGGTTGGCATTTCTGTGTGGAGTTTGCATGTTCTCCCTGTGTTCGTGTGGGTTTCCTCCAGGTGCTCTGGAAATGGCTGACAATCTGTGCTGAAATAAGTCTAATTCATGCTATCTTCTATCCCTGAAGTGTCTGTGAACAATTATAGCTGAACTTCTCATTCCCATTTTTTCAATTAACAAAGACATGTGGGAAATCAACTGTTGCCCCACAACAGTATGCAAAAGTTTGTATTTTCATCTGTACACTCAAAAGCTCACACATGCTGTGACAGCCCTTATAATGTGAGTAATGGACTAACTGACAGAGCGAGTAATTGATTTGAAATATCAACAGTGCTGAATAACCTCTACATGTAATTCGAGCCAATGTTACTTTAAGTGGATGGTACTTGAGTTGAATGATCTGAGCAATAGAAGAGCTGTGCACTTCAATCATCTGTGGAGATATGTAATATTTACTGCTGAGAGGCAGGTGACTTACATTTCATATTTATTATAAATATAGAATCACATTATGGGGAAAGATTTTGATTAGTTTAAATTAATCTGGACTGAAGTGAAGTAAAGAAAAAAGTGTAAATAATACAGTTTGTGTGGTAGTGTTATTATTAAAATTCTTTAATCATACATATTCAAATCTTTCACAATTTGAAAATACGCAGTGTTTGTAGTAGGTTGTAGTAGGAAGGATTAAGAAAATTATTATTATTATTATTATTATTATTATTATAATAACTATTTTTTATTATTATTACTATTTTGTTTACAACTTTGAGTTCAAACAATCAAATAATTTTACTTTCAGCTTATAGCAAAACAATTTCGCAGCTACCTATTTTAGTGGGACTCCCTAAGTAAATTGGATCATGTCAAAATTAGGCTGATATTTTTCAGTGTTAAAAAAATAGAATCCAAGTTTCATTTAAAAAGCTTATTTGTGAAAATAGACCAAAATATATATTTTTAATCCTCATATTCCTGATATTTAAATGATTATATCTCCATCAAATATTGTCCAATCTTAAGTAATCGATGGAGATCATATTTATTCAGCTTTCAGATCATGTTTACATCTGTAAATAAATTGAATTTGCTTCAATTTTTTTACAGAAATGCATTGTTGATGCTCACATGCTTCACTGAGAGAAGCCTTACCTCTGCCATTTCTTCTGGAATCTGCCACTGACTCTGATGTATGTCTCTATAGCAGTTAAACAGGACATTTAATTTGTTTTGGTGAAAAAATTGATCTGGCATTCTTTGGTCTTACTATGTCACGACTAGGCTCTCTTCACACTCATAAACGCACTGGATCGCAGGAATTATCAAAACACGAATATTTATTAACAATGACACTTACACAGGAACACTGGAATCATACATGGGAACACACAGGAAGACAATTCAATACTGGACGCTGGACTGAACTAAACACAGGACTTAAATACACAGGACATGATTAACTGATTACACACAGGGGTGAGACACAGGTGGAAACAAAACGGCGGAAAAGCAGAACAAAGGAATCACATGACGTAAACGGAAGCACATGGAGCACAGCACATGGGGAAATCACATGACACAAACACAGAACCCTGACAGATTAATGTATTATTTTTTTCTGAGGGCAATGTTTCTTTTAAGGTTTATGTTTAGAATGAAAACACTCCTCGTCCAGTCTGGAGGTTTTATTGCATTTCAGAAAAACAATCTCGGTCCACACTATACAGCCTAAAACACATAATATGTGACCATTCATGCTCACTGGGTATGTGCATATTTTGCCAGCATCTATACTTGCAATAAATTTCTGTAATGGTCATGTGAGAGGGTCTTGACTTATAAGGGATTGATATGCAATAGTCCAGAAGACTAGTCAGAGAGCAATTGTGGATAATCATGCCTCTGTTTTTAAAAGTTTGTGGTTTAGTTTGTCTACACTGAAACAGAACACCAGCATTTCCAAACTAAAAGGGCTCTTCAGCATTTTCAAAATGCTCCATTTTTGTGGGTCAAAGATGATGGAATAGCGTGGACCTAAAGTGTAAATATAACAAAACTTATTAAAAATAAAATAAATGAATAATAATTATAATAAGGGTCATGCTTCATTTTAAGGTACAGTTCCTGCTATTAGCAAACCATTAACTAAGACTTTTAGCTCAATAAGATACTAATTTGATGATTATTAATTATATTAGTAAGGTTGTAGTTGGGTTTGGGTATTGGGTAGGATTAGGAATGTACAATAAGATCATAATTTAAAAGTACTAATAAACAGTCAATATCTTAATAATAAGCTGGCCAGTAGTTAACAGCAGGAATTGGTACTTAAACTAAAGTGTTACCAAAAAATAAATAAATAAAAATAAAAAACAGCAATCTATATGGCATATCAGATCACTGTCTATGTACTTTTGACTGAATTGCTAAGCAACTTTTATAATGCCTATTGCAGTTCATGCTTTGATATACTCATGTTAAGGCTAAATGCTTATCAACTGACAGAAATTCCCATGCATATTAACATGCTTTAAACAGGCGTAGAAAAAGTGTACATTGTAAAAACAGTTTGACAGTGGATTCTTACATTTATAGATTATGAAGAAGTCAGTTGAGGGAAAAACCTGGTAGTACAGTCGACAAGGTTACAGGAAGCACAATGCTATAGTTATTTTATAAACATGCTTGCGTGCTGACACCGAAATATGGAAATAAAAAAACATGGTGTAAGAATGCACTGTATGAATTATCAAATTATGAATACCCAGGATTTACTGTTACCCATGTAAAGTATGTATAGTGTGAAACATGAATTAAGAAAACCCATGTATTCTATTTACCAGGGACAAGAATGACCCAATGACTTCTTGTACTGTATACAATTTTTATTATTATTTTCCATATAAAAAATATTTTAGTTCACAAGCAAGACGTGCAAAAAAATTAAACCAGTGTTTGGATGTGTTTTGCTGGTTTGTTCAAATCTAAAAACCGATGTAGTTAATGTGTTTCTTGACTTCCTGCTTCCTGCTGGAGGACTGTCTTTTTTAATACAGCCTGCTCCGTTTCATCTTCCCCCATTAATGTGCTCTTGATCTAGCTAAACAAAGGGCTTCACAGCCAGGACGAAGCGACTCATGCACTGCGCAGGGTCAGTGTGACCATTACAGAGGGATGGTGACCAGCAATTACTGAGAAAAGGGGGCTCATCTGAGAGGCCATTCAGTGAGGAAGGGGCTGGTTTCCCACACATTAACAAGAATGAATTAGTTTGGTGGAAGGTAACGTTTGCTCATTAGCGTTGGCTGTAGGTGAAACACTAGGCCTGTCCTTGGAGTAATTAGGCAGACAAATGAATTATGCTAAGGCTTTTTTTCACACCTGCTCTGATTGTAAAGCAGTGTTTTCCTTTTATTCTGCAACATTAAATGCAGCAAAAAAAAACTGTCACAGGCCTAATTCAACACCTCCTATAGTGTCTTTTCACTTATTTTAGCTCTTGAATATTGTTTTCTACCATTTGTTGCTGCATGTTTAAGCAAACATAGCTAAACATAGCTAATATTATTTGTGATCCTGGACCTCAACAGCAGAATGAAGTTGCACTAGTATATTTGTAGGAACAGCCAACAATGCATTGTATGAGGCAAAATTATCAATGTTTCTTTTTGCCCAAAATCGTATTTTTTTATTTTTTTTTCATATGTCTGCAGTGAAAGAAGCACTCTCTAATGATCTACATTTCAAGATCTCATGAAATTGCTTGATGGATAGTTTTCTTATACGTTAATACATGTCCCATCAAAACATTATTTCATTCATTAATTTCTTTGACTGGTTGTATCCCAGAAGAAAAATAAAAGAAAATACATTTGTGCTGAATTAATGTCAAATTACATAAGTTAAAGAATTATGTGTCATAACTAACAACAACTTTCCCAGCATTTATTAATGTAGGTTAATGTTATTCACAATACTTTACTTCAATTTATATTATCTGAAATTATAAAATAAAACAGCACAAAAATAAAAAAAAATTATATAAAATAATATGCATTTAATTTAAGAGCTTGTGCATTTACATGCATATTCCAACCCAGGCTCATTCTGAAAATGTACCGCTGTATACATTTCTGGAGAGCACCAAATACATCCCTAGAACTACCTTTTTTTGCAGTTTTTGTTTTCGCAAATCCACCAGAGGCCGCTGTGTACGCTTTTTCAGATCTCAAATTTCTCTTGCGAGTGCCATTCATGCCTGCTGTTCTCGTGTAAATCCAACAGAGTTTTTAAAAGCAATCCAGAAAAAGAAAAGCCCTCACCTGATTTTTACCACATTTTCAGATTTTACCATGTTCTCACCCTGTTATTTACTTGTTTGTTTTATTTTTTGGCTTCTGTTTTTGCCTTACCTGCTTTCTGGAACCGTTCTTTGCAGGACTCAAACCCCGTCATCATGGTCAACTCCTCTCTGCATCTCAAGTCTGCCTATGTACATGGCAAACTAACTGGACAAACTGGTAACAACGGGAAAGCCGTCTATACAGAGGTAAGCAGTCAGCTGGTAAGAACGAAAAGGAACGAGTTCATACCGCCCTGTAGCATTTGTTTTAAAGATGAAATGCAGCCATACGTACTTCTGGCTACATAATTCACAATCTCCAGAAATGGATATAGGGCTACGTTTTCAGAATGAGCCTATGTTGGCATATTGCACAGTGTATGAGTCTAAGTACTGCGTATTATAAGGTACCTGCAGTGAATATGGTTAGGTTAGGTGCTTCAACGTTAACACCTAGTTATTACCCAGTTATTGCAATTATTATAATAAGTACATCATATGTACATGTGGAACTGGACTGTAAAATAAAGTGTGATCAAGTCAATTTTGTCAACGTTTGTTTTTCTGTACACACTCCTTGTGTGATGCAAATAAGGCTCGTAACCTATTGTGTAATTCCGATGGGAACTAAAAGATTTAACTCTGTCCCGCTGGTCTGGTTTAAGTTGTAAGCTTCAGCTGTTATGCGCTCATCATATAAGGCTTGATAAAATTGGTGGGCTGCTCTGAGAGAGAGGATTACAGCAAGCGAAGGAGGGAAAGATGGAGGTGCTATTTTGATAGGAGTCATGGTGCAGCCGCTTTGGCATTTGGCCTGAATGATTTGGGAAAATGAATTTGGGCAGAAATGATAGGGGGACTGAGATAAGGTTAGGATTTCTATTAGAACGTTGAATCAGACTTGATCATATAAGCAAAGCTACTGGACTGAACACTTTATTAGCATTTGAAGTAGGGAAGGAAAAACACTCTCCTGTGGGTGGCCCAAAATGACATCCGACAACAAAAGAGAGGGATGACGACAAGACGCGAATGCTCAAAATGCCAAAATTTCACCCCTAAATCTCTGCTTTGCTCCTTGTCCAGTCAAACCTGTGTCTGATGTTCCTTTATTGGCTAGTGCTGGTTATCTGACAGATACATCATAGAGGTGTGCAGAGGTTTGTGGACCGACTGCCTGCTGCTTCCCTTGTTGTTTTTAATGGGGTCTTCACAGCAGGCAGTCGTACAACCATTTGTGTTTCCCCAGTCCCACTTACTTGCCTTTATATCAACCTCTTTCTCTCTCTCTCTCTCTCTCTCTCTCTCTCTCTCTCTCTCTCTCTCT
>CAIGQV010019356.1:22822172-22840159 GCA_903798115.1 Danio jaintianensis | reverse complement strand
CTCTCTCTCTCTCTCTCTCTCTCTCTCTCTCTCTCTCTCTCTCTCTCCCTCTCTCTCTCTCTCTCTCTCCCTCAAGAATCCTCTTTGGCGCCCCCAATCTTCAGCGCTACCTTTACTTGGCACTTCAGTTTACAGTTTTTTTTTTAAAGAGATGCATCTTTGATTCTTCAATAGTAAAATATCAAACGTTACTTTACAAACAGTTATTGTCTTTTATTTATTTAAAGACACAATGGAATCTAAATTTTGTGGCTTTTAGTCAATGGGTAATTATACATAGGGAGAAATGTTATATATATATATATATATATATTTATAATTACCCTTTTTATTTTTTTTATAAGTTATTCAAATATCTTGAAAAAACTGTGTTTGTTAGTTTTGTGGATAAACTGTATGCTAAATTTAGGATGTGAGTGACAATATAATCACTGAATGAATAACCTTATGAACTAAAAATAAATAAATGAAGCGTAGTCAGATTACATTACCTGAAAAGTGTAATATACTGTAGATTACGTCACTAGCTACAATTTCCATTATGCGATTTGTAATCAATATTTTTTAAAAGAAATATTCCCAGTACTGTTTGGTCCCTGTTTGTTTTTTGTTTTTTTAAGAACCTTTATGTTGTAATGATTTTTTAGTTTTTATGTCACTGATTGGTTCCCTATATCATGATTGTACAGAATTTAATTTTCTTGTGTTTCTGGAAAGATCTTTTTTATCCCATTATACTACCCACTTTGTGGTTCATCACCATGATCTTAATCCTAAAATAAAGCCATAATGACATATGTTGTCCAAATAATGAAATATGCTAACAAAGAAAAGAAAGCTACACTCACACTTTTGTAAAGGGTTCTGTCTTTTAAAAGCTAAAGAAAAACAAACAGAGGAACTTTCTTTTTTTTTATTTTTCCATTAACATGTTATTGTTTTTGCTTGAGGCCCTCACTAACCCAACACCTGTCTGAACTTTCCTTCTGTCCTGCTTTCTATTCTTCTGCTTTATTTGAACATGCTTCGGTTGAGGTCTGGAATGCTCTGGATGCTGGTGTGTGGAAAAGCTTAAATGTTTATGGGGTGGAAAATGTTACTCATGAAGATGGTAACCTCACACCTCACTCATTTGCTTTACTCATTTTGTGGAAGAGCTGTGTGGTCAGTTGAGATGTTCAGTAGGAATTCTGCTGCCTTAACCACACACAAAAAAAAAAAACTTGACTTTGACGTTTTAAATGATGATACGTTTCAAAAGATGTGATAGATTCTAACTGGATGAATATACATATAAAGAGATAATAAATTGTTCTCAAATATAAGAAACATCTGTAGTGTAATTCCAATAAACAATGTTTTTTTTTTTTTTTTGTCTGTTTCCTTTAGAATGTTTTTAAAGTCATTTTCTTATCCTCATGAAGGCTGCACTTATTTCAAAGTATGGTAAACATTATTATTATTTGTATAATATTAGTCTTTTTTATTTTTTTATTTTAAAAAGTAATTTATTTATGGGAAAAGCAGACATTTCTTATCTTGTCACACAACTCATTTACATAGTATAATTTGGTGCATTCTTTCATTTTATGGTATTGTCAATAATATTTATTAATATTTATTTTTGTAATGACACATTATATAAATAAATAAAAAGTGCATTACACACACACAAACACCCATACATATATATGCATAATGCATATATTTGTATTAAAGACAAGTAAAAAACAAAAGAAATGAATATTTCAAAACAAATCTTACAGACCCCAAATACCATGTCTTATTACAATAATATAGGACACATCAGAATCAGAATCAGAATCAGAAAGAGTTTTATTGCCAGGTATGTTCACACATACGAGGAATTTGTTTTCGTGACAGAGCTTCTACAGTGCAACAGAATTACAGAGACAGGACAAAAAACAGATAATAAATATATTTAAAAAATGAAAGTTGTAGTGAATGCAAATATACAAATTGACAAGTGTATGTACAGGAATATTACTATATACAACAGCAGCTGTTATGTGCAAATTAGCATGTAAAATATGTTGTTAAATAAGTGTTTGTGTATAAAAAGTGTATAGCAGTAGTGATGTTTGTTCCATAATTACTATCATCAAGTGTTCATGAGATGGATTGCCTGAGGGAAGAAACTGTTTCTGTGTCGGGCTGTTCTGGTGCACAGTGCTCTGTAGCGTCGACCAGAAGGTAAAAGTTCAAAGAGGCAGTGTGCTGGGTGTGAGGGGTCCAGAGTGATTTTGGCAGCCCTTTAATAAAAAGAACGGATATGTAACAGTGAACAAACATACCCAAAATTTGCTTTTATGCAAATATAGCAAGAAATAGTTTAGAAACTAGGGCAAGCCAAAAAACATGCACAGTCATGAATAAAAGAAAGGAAAAAGTTACAGACATTTTAAAAGTATTTTTTTAATATACATTTTTGTTTGAGGGACATACGTGTGTTATGTAACAACATAAAAATAAAAAAAAACCCTGATGCATTTAGTCACGTCCATGCAAAGAAGGTTTGTTATGTGTGGATTTTGTCACTGCACTTTTGACCCAGATTTTAGTTTTACCTAAAAAACAAGGTATCTTTGTTTGAAGTAATTTTAAAACTGCAGATGTGCACATGAAAGTGATGAGAATGAGGGAGAAAAAACAAAACTATAAAAGCCAAGCCCCAAGGTGTTCATAAGCTTCACTGAAAACTTTGCAGAGTTCCTGTGCATATTGACGCTTGAGGGTATGCAGGCTTACCTGTCTAAAAAGAGCATTAGTGAATAATTTGAATGCATTTTTCATTTCACACGGTGTGCTGAACAAACAGGAATCTGTGATTAACAGTTTTAATTAGGATTTTAACGTGACGAATTCCGACAACCGCACTACATGCCTTAGCAGAATAAATCACGAGCCGGAGTTTGTCAAGCTGCCGCTGCTAATGGCCGAGCGGTGCTTTCAACGCATGACAAGCAAAGACCTGTCAGGACACACAGCCCCCCCCCCCCCATTTCTTTCTCTCTCCTTTTCTTATTCGCCCATATTCAACATTTATCTTTTTATTCTCTTCCATTCCTCAAGTCTATCTCCAGCCTCCCCGCCTCCCTATCCTCTTCTCCTTCATCCATCCTGCTGCTCCCCGTACATATGTTGAGGCATATGGCCTGTTGTATTGGTTCCGCCTGCTCTCTCTGGCGCTCACCGTTCGCCGGCTCTGCCAAGGTGTGGACGGTGCTGATAGCAGGGGAGAAGCTATGAATCTCAACACGGACATAAAGAAAGACAGAAAGAGACACAAAGAGCCAAACAAACAAAGTTAAATGGAACAAAAAAAAAAAAAAAATATCTGAATGATTGAATCGTAAAGTGAGATTTGTTTAATGCATTTCATACTGCATGATTTTTACTCGCTGACAGATTTAGCAAAATTCCCCATTAAATGCCTGAAATCAGAGGCAAATTGGTACACCTTCATGTTTGCATTTACTCATTTAACAGACACTTTTATCCAAATTAACTTGAAATATAAGAAGCTTTTCAAAGCATCTGACAGCAGCAGTTTATAAATGCTATGAAAAGCCTGAGCTAGTTTAATATATAGTCATTTTTATTTATTTATTTGTTTATTTTATCTGTTTATCTATCTCCCTCCAAGCATACAGAAAGGAGAGAGTGTGTCCTACAGGTGGTTTGTCAAATCCACTAACCTCTGTGGAGCCTTGTTTTTCAAGAAGGAAGGGGTGCTTATAAGAAAGTGTCTGGTGCATATGGAGGAGGTGGTCTGGTGGTGTGACAATCAAGCACTGTCTGAAATTACATACTTCCCTATTATATAGATAGTATGTGAAGAACAGTGTGTAAGTCAAGTAGTGTGTCCGAATGTAAAGTTTTTGAAAAATAATAAGCAAGACATTCCCGGATAACCTACTGCTTCCACTCAAATTCTTCATTATAACATAAGACCTCGGGAAAGGAGAGGTCATATTTGAAAAATGTCTGAAAGCAGTAATACATGACAATGACATGTACCAAAGAAGCCACACTCAATAATTTATTAAATAAATCACAGCAGAAAAGAAAAAAAACAATCGCTTCAACTGTGTGCCTTTGTCAGTGTAATGATTCTTTAATATTTTCTGCTTAAATATTTTCATTTCAGGTGTTCACAATCGAGTAACAGGTCTCATTGTACATCGAGAGCTGTAATATCTTCATGGTACATATAAAGAGGAAGCAGGAAGTTTGTGGAGGAATTATTTCCTTATTACTTCTCACGTATGTTTGCTTGTGAATCCTATTGCAGACCTTCGCCTGTGATTCTTCCTTCTGTATAAAGTCATGGCTGTGTGTGATATCCTGTTGCAGATCTATCATACAGTGTGAACACAGAAACAACTGAATGCTACAATAATCAACCGACGACCTTAAAAATTGTGCTGTGTGAACTTAGTTATATAGCACTTTAAAGAATCCATAACCCAGTTTTAAATGCTAGACAAAATATAATTGTCCAGTAAAACAACTGTAAGAAGTTTCAATAGCAAATTGCAAGGCTTTTAGACTGATTTGTCTGTTGCCACCAGTGGTGAATCCATTTAAATTAATTCAGTCATCATTGCCTTTTTTTTTTCAGTTTATTGCAACATGCAGGAATGGATATTTCCATTTTAGGCAATGTTCATGGTAATTGCTGGTTTCTTAAAACCATAAAATAAATGTGATAAACAAATACATTGGCACCAGTAGAATTGATATTTCAAAAATATTAATCAATTTGTTGACAATTATGAAACAATTTGTTTTGGCTATAAAGCAGCTTTACAGATTGATTCAAAGCAGCAGAATTGTAATAAACAGGCAATTAAGAAATCAATACATATGTTTCCATTCAAAGATGTAAAACGTAATCACAAAATAAGAAAATCACATAAAATATTTATGAATAAAGCAGTTCTCATGCCATGTGTTAAAGAAAATAAAATTGTCACTTTGTCACTTTTAAACCTGCTTACCTCTTTTTTTCCTCCGCAATAACTGAGTTTTGCTTCAGAGCGGCAGGTGACATATGCAATGACAAAATCTGTCATGCTATCTTGAGTGGATGCGGGTACCTGATGTTTGTGAATGCAGTCATGTGAGTCAGTTCTGGGAGTTGATTATTCAAAATCATTTTGATGATGGACTTTCGCTCCGGTATTTAATAATTTAAATATTATTAAAACAACATTTGAAATGATGTGATTGAGATCGATGTACTGGTTAAATCCGTTAACCAATCATCTGTTGAGGCTATATATATATATATATGTCAGGATTCTGCCACTTCCGTCTTGTCAATTCTTGTTTTGGTGGCAAAGTCCAGACACTAGGCCTGTTTTGTCTTGTATGTTGTGCTCGGCTCAAGTTTTCTCAGGTCGAGCACTCATATTTCCTGTCTGTCTTTGTCTTTGTATGAGTGCCGTCTTGGCCGCGCTCGGGCCATGCACGCTCCCACTTGACGCGGGCACATGAGGTCTGGGTGTGCTCGGGATACGTGCTCTTATCCTGATGTTTGTGTTTGTTTTGGCTGCAGTGTGCTGTTTTATTCTCAGCGCCTCAGTCTAGTTGGTTTCGGTTTTGGTTGGCGCTGGGATGGAACATGCACGTTGCATGTGTGAGTGCATGGTAAGTGTTTTCATTTATTGTGTGCTCTTGTCTTGCGTTCTGTGTTGTCATTGTTTGTTGCACGTGACCTGTGTTTACACTCGGCCATGTGCTGTTATGTGTGAACGCAGTTAATGAGTTCTCATTGGCTGCATGTTCTAGTCTTATTTACATGAGCACGCGGCTTGTGTTGTGTCTTTGTACCATGTGCTCTCCAGTCTATTGTCTTGTTCCACCCACCTTGTTATCCTATTATTTATCATTATGTTCACCTGCCCTCTTGTCAGTTTATTGGTTTGCTTTCCCTATTTATTCTCCCAGTGTGCTCTGTCCTGTGCTGGTCCGTCATCGTTGTTCTTGTGTCAAGTCAAGTCAAGTCAAGTCAAGTCAAGTCAAGTCAAGTCAAGTCAAGTCAAGCCGAGTCAAGTTAGCCTTGTTATGTTGCTGTGTTTCACCCCATGGGGTTGTTTTTTTTGTTTGTTTCCTTGGCTCTTTGCATTTGGGTCATTGCCTCATCCTTCCCAACACCCAACCCTGACAGTACGGACCAGCCCCAGAGCACCCGCCAGTGTCGGCTCCAGCCCCAGAGTGCCCGCCAGTGTCAGATACAGGAGACAACAAAAACTTTGTTATTCAGCACAAACAAAAGTCTCCATTTTCATGGGACTCGACACTTGTAAACACTCGCTCCATCGGGCTCGCCGCTGTCAGCACCGCCCACACTCGTCACCACTACCAAGCCGACCAATCACAGAGCTTGCCCCACACGTCGTTGCGATGTGCAGTTACATTTTTAGAAAGGTCAGCGTCGGCATCAGCCACGGCGAGGGCTATGCGACCTCGCGAAGGCTGCACCGGACCATACGTGTGCGCTTGACACAGAAGTATAAATCAGCCTTTACACATACTTATAGACTGAACACATAATACATATCTGCATGGAATCACAATTATGTAAAATAAATAAACTACATACATACACTGTAAAAATATATATATATCAGTAAATTAGCAGTTTTTCGTATTTTGTGTTTTGTTTTAATTTGAATTTTTTTTTTATTGCATTATGGGACATTGATCTTTCTTCCAACAACATTTAAACTTGAAAAAAAAAAAAAAGACTTTTATGAACAATTTGAATAGTTGAAAGTGATATATTTTTGTGTTGGTGTTGTATATTATGGACAAAAACCTTGTAATAAACTGCAAGTAGATTTTCTGTCATTTTACAGACTTATTTCTCTATATATTATTTCTTATACATTACATTATTTCAAACCACTAAAATGCCAGGGCGACGTGGTGGCGCAGTGGGTAGCGCTGTTGCCTCACAGCAAGAAGGTCGCTGGTTCGAGCCTCGGCTGGGTCAGTTTGCATTTCTGTGTGGAGTTTGCACGTTCTCCCCGTGTTGGCGTGGGTTTCCTCTGGGTGCTCTGGTTTCCCCCATAAGTCCAAAGACATGCGGTAGAGGTGAATTGGGTAAGCTTAATTGTCCATGGTGTATGTGTGTGAATGGGAGTGTATGGGTGTTTCCCAGTGATGGGTTGCAGCTGGAAGGGCATCCGCTGCGTAAAACATATGCTGGATAAGTTGGCTGTTCATTCCGCTGTGGTGACCCCTGATTAATAAACGGACTAAGCCGAAAAGAAAATGAATTAATGAATAAAATGTCACTAAAAGTCACTTTTTTAAACTGTACAGTTGAATTTTCAACATCGAAAGTCGACAGAGCTGAGATTAAGGTCTCATAATGCAATTCACAACCATAAATGAAGAGAAAACACAAAATGCGGAAACTGTTAATTATCAGATATTTTTTTTACAGTGTACATACATACATACATACAAAAAAAACAAAAAGTAATACAGTGCTTTATAGTTTATAGTATAGTATTATAGTATATAGTATAGTATAGCAGTTTCTCATTAACAAGTAATCAATGTACTTTTGCAGTAAAGCAGCTCTTCAAGATTCAGTTTTATGTTTCATTCCGAGTAACATACATTCGCTATCCTCTCTTGTTCACCACCACAGATGTTAACACGACTATGACAACTTC
This sequence comes from Danio jaintianensis, assembly GCA_903798115.1. NCBI lineage: Eukaryota > Metazoa > Chordata > Actinopteri > Cypriniformes > Danionidae > Danio > Danio jaintianensis. Next base: position 22,832,444 of record CAIGQV010019356.1, on the reverse strand, counting down.
CACTTTTGCGAACTCCGAAATGTGAAAAAAGGGCTGAAGTGTCATCCGTTTGTCAGCTCATTAAATGTGTGTTCATTCATTTGATTGCTGGTTCATAAACACTGATGAAGAGCACGGAGGAGTTTGATTACATGAAAAAAAAAGTGGGTTTGGATGAGTCAGAGAGTGTTTAAATAAATCAGATGCCCATTGTGTGTGGTCATGATTTGTGCTGGTATTTTTGTGCTTTCATCATAACACTGTGCCTTGACATGGCAGAGCGAGAACTATGAAGTGGTCAGGGTGGTTTTTCCCTAAAGAGAAATGGAGAAATAAAGGGATTTTATCTGGAATGCCTTCTTTCTTTCCGTCTGTCTTTTGCTTCTCCCGTTCCCTCCCTTTCTCCCTCTCTCCTCAAATAATGCTTTGGTGGCTTGCAGTGTTGACAAATATAAAAAGAAGGCCGCAGTGCCTCTTCAAGTTAGAATAAATAAGTTTGACATTTTGAATGGCTTGGGGAGAGTAAACAAGTTGTACAAAGGCACAGGCTTTGGGACGGCGCTCTATTTGATGTTCCTGCCTTTCACGCGTGTTCCCAGCCCTCCGCCTGCCGTTGATTAATTTTAGCAAAGGCAGATCTAATGAAGTGTTTTTTTTCCTGATAGTTGTCATATTCGTTTCTCCTTGTCAGGATATTTCAGCGATGGTAAAACAAGTCATCCTTTACAAAGCAGTATGTTATCACAGGCTAAAGACTGTGTTGCTCACTTCTCCCGAACAGATGGGCTTGAATGCATGAGGAAGTTTACTGCAAAATCACTTCTGTAGGTACATGTATAGCGTCTTCAGTTGTGGAGGTATATGTTGCCATTTGTTTGTTCATTTTTTTTAACTTATTTATTTATTTATTTATTTAGAGAACATCTGGTTCGTGGGACTTCAGTTTTCAGTTTGCTGCTAAATTCATTGCTTGTGTTCGTTTTAACTGAAATCAAATTGACCAATGATATCATTGATATTGGCGGTTCATTCCGCTGTGGCGACCCCAAATTAATAAAGGGACTAAGCCGAAAAGAAAACAAATGAATCATTGATATTGAGCTACAATTGGTCATTCATGGAGGTCCAGCAGGTATTAACATTTGAGTGTTAATGGTTGCTGCTTTACTGTGAAAAAGATGAGAGGTGTTTATTTAATAAAAACACTTTTAAAACAAAACATATGCCATTGATGAAAAAGACAAACTTTCAAATCATGCAATGATCTTAGCAAAAAAAAACAACAAAAAAAACATAATTTTCAACCCAACACAACAATTTTATGCTCCATTTGGAAATACTATAAAGCAGGTCTTGAATATTTAATATTTAAATACAATTATTGATGAAAGATAATAATTTTGACAGTAATGTAGACAGTGCCTTGGTCTTCTCACTAAATTGAGAAGTTTTATTGTTAGTCACTAATTGATGGTTTGATAACAATTAAACAGAAGTAAAAACTCTCTCAAATGATCAATCAGGGAAATAAGGTCACTGGTTACAAACAACATTCAGACAACTTGACAACTTTAGGTTTTATATCATTCCTTTATGGAAAAAAAAAAAAAATTGTGGTTCCCCAGCGGGCTATGGTCTGCCCTGCACGCTATGGTCACGTATCAGCGCTACCAGGCGCAGGCGTTGGCCCAGCTGCACGAGGGTGGTTCGACCCAGGCTTAATGCATGAGCTCGACAACGCAACCGACTATGCTCTGCGTACCACCAATCGGCTGCACGTACCCTGGGAAGGACGATGGCCACATTAGTGGTCCAGGAATGCCGTCTCTGGCTAAACCTGGCTGATATGCGTGACGTTGACAAAGCTCGCTTTCTTAACGCACCCATACGCACGCCATTAAATCCAGTAAACGGACCGCGAAGCGTCCCTGAGACGGGCCGTCCGGAGAAGAGGGAACTTGCTCTTTCCCCGGTGGAGGGCCGGGCATCACAACATCAAACGACGTTTTTTTAATGTCAGGCTGCTGGCCTTGCGGCCGGCGGCAGGCAAATTCTCAATAAAAGAGCATTTTTCCCCTTCCCCGGAAGTGTCAGTCCGAACACTGCCAATCTGGGACGCTATGCCTTCCAGCTTGCAGGATGCAGAAAGCAGGATGCTGCACCTCGAGTGTGTCGGAGGACAGTCTCCCTTCTCGCACACCCTCAGCCCCCTCTCAGGACCCTGGGAGAAAGGTGAGAGTGAATCTCTTGCCTCCTGCTCTTCCGCGGGACCCCAGCGCTCCCCTGTTGAGCCCTTCCACTCCGTGCTGCCCCACCGCTGGTGCGTCAACGATCGTGCCTATGATGCCACTTGCGCAAGCTCTGCCAGCCTGGTTAGCGCTGGCCAGCCCAGCACAATGGCTCATTCGTACGATCAGACTCGGCTACGGACAAACGACCTCCCAAGTTCACAGGTGTGTATTTCACCAGGGTCAGCCCTGTGTCTGCCCCTGTCTTGCGCGAGGAGATTGCTGTCCTCCTGGCGAAGGATGCAATCGAGCCGGTCCCTCCAGCCGAGATTTTAGAGCCGAGGTTTAACAGCCCGTACTTCATCGTGCCCATAAAGAGCGGTGGCCTACGGCCAATCCTAGATCTGCGTGTTTTGAACCGCTGTCTGTACAAGCTGCCGTTCAGAATGATCACGCAGAGGCGCATCCTCCGGTGCGTCCGTCCTCAGAATTGGTTTGCCGCAATAGACCTGAAGGACGCGTACTTTCATGTCTCCATTCTTCCACGCCACCGCCAGTTTCTGAGGTTTGCGTTCGAAGGTCGAGCATGGCAATACAAGATCCTGCCCTTCGGGCTCTCTTTGTCTCCGCGGGTTTTTACCAAGCTCGCAGAGGGTGCCCTGACGCCACTTCGGCTTGCGGGCATCCGCATACTCAATTATCTGGACGATTGGCTGGTTTTAGCCCCCTCACGGGATCAATTGATTATGCACAGAGACAGGGTGCTCCAGCACCTCAACCGGTTGGGGTTTCAGGTCAACCGAGAAAAGAGCAAGCTCGCCCGCGTGCAGAGAATCTCTTTTCTCGGGATGGAGCTGGACTTGGTCACCATGAGGGCACGCCTCTCCCGAGAGCGCGCGAGCTGATGCTGACCTGTCTGAGGGAGTTCGACAGGAAAACTGTGAAGTCATTTCAGAGGCTCCTGGGGCATATGGCATCCACAGCCGCTGTCACGCCACTCGGGTTGCTCCATCTGAGACCACTTCAGCACTGGCTTCTCGATCGAGTCCCCAGACACGCATGGCACGCGGGCACGCACCGAGTGACTGTCACTCCGCTGTGTCGCTGCGCCATCAGTCCCTGGACAGACCCTGCGTTTCTACAGGCCGGAGAGCCTCTAGAACAAGTGTCCAAGCATGTTGTCGTCTCGACGGATGCTTCCAGCACGGGCTGGGGTGCTGTGTGTTGCGGGCATGTAGCTGCGGGTCCGTGGAAAAGAACCCGGTTGCATTGGCATATCAATTGCCTGGAGCTGTTGGCAGTGTATCTCGCTCTGTGCCATTTTTTACCGGTGCTAGAGGGGAAGCACGTGCTGGTCAGGACGGACAGCACGGCGACGGTGGTGTATATCAACCGCATGGGGGGTATCCGCTCCCGCCGCATGTCTCAGCTCGCTAGCCGTCTGCTCCTCTGGAGTCATACGCGGCTGAAATCGGTGCGTGCCATTCACATTCCTGGCGAGCTCAACCGTGCAGCCGATGAGCTCTCACGGCAGTTTCCACGTCCGGGAGAATGGAGGCTCCACCCCAAGTCTGTTCAGCTGATGTGGGCACGCTTTCGGAGAAGCCCAGGTCGACCTGTTTGCTTCCCCCGAGAGCACCCATTGCCAGTGGTTTTTTTCCCTGTCCGAGGGCTCCCTCGGCAAGGATGCACTGGCTCACAGCTGGCCTCGGGGCATGCGCAAATACGCGTTCCCCCCAGTGAGCTTACTCGCGCAGACACTGTGCAAAGTCAGGGAGGACAAGGAGCAGGTCTTGCTAGTTGCGCCCCTCTGGCCCAAGCGGACCTGGATATCAGAACTCTCTCTCCTCGCGACGGCACCCCCCCTGGCAGATCCCTTTGAGAAAAGACCTTCTTTCTTAGGGACAGGGCACCATCTGGCACCCATGCCCAGATCTCTGGAACCTCCACTTGTGGTCCATAGACGGCGCGAGGAAGACTTAGGTGACCTACCGGTTGCAGTGGTTAACACCATCACTCAGGCTAGAGCACCCTCTACGAGGCATGCCTAAGCCCTGAAGTGGAGTCTATTCACTGAATGGTGCGCTTCTCTCCGAGAAGACCCCCAAACTTGCCAGATCAGTATTGTGCATTCTTTCCTTCAGGATAGGTTGGAGCAGAGGCTGTCACCCTCCACACTGAAGGTTTACATTGCTGCCATTTCCGCTCATCATGACGTGGTGGATGGTGGCACCGTGGGAAGGCATAACCTTGTCATCCGGTTCCTCAGAGGCGCGAGGCGATTAAATCCACCTCGCCCCCCTGTCATGCCCTCTTGGGATATCTCGGTAGTGCTTGCGAACTTACGTGGAGATCCGTTCGAACCACTCAACTCAGTATCCTTGAGATTTCTGTCCTTGAAGACAGCTCTGCTGGTTGCGTTGGCATCGATCAAGAGGGTCGGGGACCTGGAGGCATTTTCGGTCAGTGATTCGTGCCTAGAATTCGGGCCGGGTTTCTGTCACGTGATCCTGAGACCCCGACCTGGATATGTGTCCAAGTTTCCTACCACTCCGTTTAAAGACCAGGTAGTGTGCCTGCAAGCGCTGCCTTCGGAGGAGGCAGACCCAGCCCTTTCATTGCTGTGTCCTGTTCGCGCTCTGCGTATTTATGTGGACCGCACTCAGAGCTTTAGATCCTCTGAGCAGCTCTTTGTCTGTTACGGCGGTCGGCAGAAGGGAAGTGCCGTATCCAAACAGAAGTTGGCCCACTGGATAGTGGATGCCATCTCCCTCGCTTATCGGAGCCAGGGCGAGCCGTGTCACCCGGGGGTGAGAGCGCACTCCACTAGGAGCGTCGATTCCTCTTGAGCGTTAGCACGCGGCGCCTCTCTAACAGATATCTGTAGAGCTGCGGGCTGGGCGACACCTAATACATTTGCGAGATTTTATAGTCTTCAAGTAGAGCCGATTTCCTCACATGTGCTGGTTAACGCCGGTGAATGAGGAAATTCGGTTTGGTGTTGTAACACGCTTGCTGCGCCTTTCTCTCTAACACAGAGATACGTGCTCTTTTTTCACTCTGTTCAGTTGAGTTCCACACTTGGCAAACCCTACAGAGTTCCTTCGAGGCCCCAAGCATCTGTCTCAGCGGAGGAGTCAGGTGCCTGGCCCATTGCGTTTTTGGCATGCCCACATGGTCAGCCTCTTAGGTGGGCCCGTGTCTTCCCTCCCCGCTAACCATCCTTCATATGTGTACTCCCCCTTCTTAGGGTTAATCCATATGTCTTCTTGCCACCAGGTCTCCCCATTGGGCAGCAGGTGGCCTCCGCAGCGTCCTCCCTATCGGGACTGCACGCTTTCCCAACGTACTGTCGTATTTTAAAATTCCTAGAAACTTAACTAGGTGGATTTTTTATGACTCCCCAAAAAATATAAATAAGCCTTTTAATGCTTCACGTGTAAGTAAGGTAAGTTAGGGCCAGGGGACACGTTGGAGGGCTGCGTCCCTGGTGATGATGGTGAGCTCACGTTGATAGCCTGGCAAACCTCTCTCCAGCGACATGGTAAGGTTCAATTGCTGTGGCGTTTTCCGTACATTTCCCCATAGTCGAAGTTTTTCCACATAGCATTGAAGTTCCCCTCCAGCTGGGGAACATTACGGTTACTACGTAACCCTCGTTCCCCAAAGGGGGGAACGGAAATGCTTTGTTCCTTCGCCACAAGCGGTTGCGCCTTAGCTGATGGCTTACTTCGACTCTTCAGCTAGAAAAGGTGTCTTTGCTATGCACAGCTGGCATCTTTATACACGAATAATTGTGATTGCTGCCATTCATTGGCATTTCATTGGCACGTTTTATTACTCTTTCAGATGATTGGCTTCTGACGAAATCCCCATAGTGGAAGTTTTTCCACATAGCATTTCCGTTCCCCCCCTCGGGGAACGAGGGTTACGTAGTAACTGTAACCTTTTTTAAGATCATATATCCACTCAGTGTTGGAAATGTTACCATCAGGACAATTTCTAGAGCCAGAAGAAATGCTTACAAAAAAATCCTTTACAGTATCTCGATTGCAGTTGCTGTATTAAATCAGATCATTGTTTAATGGTATTTATTGATTTATTTACTTACTTATTTATTTAATTTATTAATTTATTAATTTATTTATTTATTCATTCATTCATTCATTCATTCATTCATTCATTCATTCATTCATTTATTTATTTATTTATTTATTTATTATTTTAGTGAAAGATCATACATATTATGGGGCTAAGCTAGCTTTTAAAAGTTTGTGTAATTGTCTTACCATGTGCTGTTATTATGTGTGTGTTTTTAACTGTGTGTATACTTGTGCTACCAGTGTTAAAGACAAATTTCCATTATGTGACAAGCAGAACGGACATTAAACCTCAAATAAACAAACAAACAAACAAATGCCTACCTCCAACAACGATAAGTAAAACGTTATTAAAAATCCTATTAAATATTAAAAGCCCATTAAAAATCAATTAAAACTGATAATAAGTCTAATTCAAAATTTTCTCTAACTGAACCATGATTTCTTTGATATTGAGCTACAATTGGTCATTCATGGAGGTCCAGCAAGATTTAGCATGTACTTTTGAGAGCCAATGTTCGCTACTTTACTGTGAGAGAGAGAGAGAGAGAGAGAGAGAGAGAGAGAGAGAGAGAGAGAGAGAGAGACGGGGTCATTAGGTGAGATCTGGGCATCAGTTTTCTGTTACGCTAGAAGTGACAAAATTACCTTGCTATTTTGTCTGAAGGCACGATAATGTTATGTGCTAATGAATATGTGGACTTCTGAAAGCGCCTCGATTTACAGAGGAGAAGAGAATTCCTCTTTTCAGAATGTTAAAAGACATTTTTTCTAGCTCATTTAATGAAGCTCCTCTCAGTGCAAGAATAGGCTATTTAAATTCGTAAAATCTCAAGGACGTTCCTCATCTACTTCAATGCAGAGATGTTTTCAGACAGCATCTCCAGATACTGATTAAAACATTTGTGTGTGTGTGTGTGTGTGTGTGTGTGTGTGTGTGTGTGTGCGTGTGTGGGTGTGTGTGCGCGTGCGTGCGTGCGTGTGTGCGTGCGCAATTATCTGAGTGTCTGTTATGACAAGACTAGCGAATTGCATATGACTTGTTTTCTGAAGTTTATCTAATTAGCAAAACAAACACAAATCTTGGCCATTTCATCTTTTGCCCTTTTACTTTTGCTTTTTTAACATTAATGCTTCAGATCTTTGAGTAAAGTCAATAGATTTTTTTCATCATATTAGTTAATGCATTCCAAATGAAATAAATTAAAATACAATTTAAACATGGACTAACTTCTTTTATGCAATTAGCATGGTTTTAATTTAAATAAAAATTTATATATATATACACTTTTAATTTAAAAAAATGTAGTGCCTCATAAAATATAATAAATCCCATGCAGATCTCATGCAGTTTTTAGTAGATAATTGGCTATTTGAGGTTATTATTGTTCTTCTTACTGATATTACTTTACAAATAGAATAAACATTTGAAAAATGAATTAACCACAAGTTAACCAGAAGCAATCAGATATTTGACCAATATGCCCCCAATATTTACAACAAAAATGATAAATAATTAAATAAATAAATAAATATTTATAAATAACTTTTTATAACTTTTAGATTTATAAAATGTAATAATTATTTTTTTTTAATTATTATAGAAAGACATGTATTTCTAATATTTATCTGAATGAGCTATTTATCTGAATAAGATGGGCGTGCTTATATCATTTTAGGAAAATACTTTAGTGCTTTCCACGTTGCTGCATTTTTTTGCTGCTATTTTTCTTATGTATTCTTAGTCATTACACTACAAATGTTCTTTGAAATTGTCATTTAAAAAAAAAACATGAAACCAACATGAATGCGGAGTGCACATTTCTAGGAAACCTTTACAAAGTAGATAAAATAAGCAGATAAAAAAAATATATTTTCTTCGTCATCTCCACTCTTATTTGTCATTCACCATAGATCAGCAATGAGTAGCAGTAGAAGAGTGTGCAACCATTTGTAATGAGTCCATTGAGAATGAGTGCTTCTGGATTCCTCTGAACCATGTTGAAGAACTGCTTTTCTTCCCTGTGATTAGTTGAGTAAATGGGTTTATTAAGCTAGCAATTGTGTTGATATTTTGAGGTGAACAGATATCCACTCGACGTGAGGGCTTGCTCTTGAGTTTATGGAAATGACACAACATCTCAGGCCTCTTTTCACATTGACCTGTTGGCTTAAGAAAGAGGGTACTACAGGAAGTACCACCAACCCCCTACTTTTTTTATCCTGTCATTCTTGCGAGTGAATGAAGAAACATACCATTTGCCTGCGTGAAGAGCCAAAGGCCTTTCACTGTGAGAAAAAAGCTTGAACTATATTTCATCAAAAAAAATGGTAATTAATTTGCTGAGTGCTACTTTGAAGGCTGTGGGGGACGGATGCTTGTTCTCCCCTAAAGCCTACCCGGGATTCTTGGAAAAAACATACCTCTGCCAACTTTTTTTTTTTGTAAAAACGCATCTATATATAAATTTGCTGCATGTTTTCAGCTGAAATGAACACTAGAGGTGGTCAAACACAAGCAGCTTTTATTATTTTTGCATGCACGTTATAATTACAAGAGAAACATTTTCTCAAAAAGAACACTCATTTCTGAACATTTCCCTTGAAAACTGCTTGTTTTCTTTTTTGTTTGTTTTGTTTTTTTACCACAATACGATACATTTAAAAGGCCAAAGGCTCCAAAAAAGTTACATTGATTGATAGATTTTCAGCAATTCTATAAAAGAACTGAACTGTCTTGGTTCCACAAAGAACCTTCTAGTGAAAAGTTATTCAAAGAACCATTTGATTGATTGATTGATTGATTGATTGATTGATTGATTGATTGATTGATTGATTGATTGATTGGTTGATTGGTTGATTGATTGATTGATTGATTGTTTTGCTAGGTAACTCATTTGGTATAGTGTTGCATTTGTGATCACACACACACCCCTCACATTAATAGTCCCATTAACTGTGGTTTGTCAAAAGCTCAAAGCTGTGTAAAAAGAAATTAATTTTATCGAACAGCTTTGTAAAAAGTAGCTTTGTCAATTTTGTCAGTGAGAGTTTTGTCATATTTCTAGAGTATTTCATCTGGTACTGTTTACAAAAAACAAGTAGCATTATGTTGTACTGTCTACAAGTAACAAATAGCAGTTTTGTTTGTCTATTTTTTTCTTAAATACAAAATATTTCCAAATTGATGATGTGCATCAGACAGCAGAGACAAATAGCTAGATTTACTAAGAGCTTATGCCAGAGTTATTTTATTTTATTATTATTATTTTATTTTTGGGATTAAAAAGTGTTACTAATGACATATAGATAAACATTAACGCTGAAATAGCATGGACATTTTTGTGTTTACCCCATAATTTACTCATCCTCAAACCATCCTTGGTGTACATGACTTTCTTCTTTCAGATTAACACGGTTGGGGCAGTTTCAAATTGTATCCCAGCTCTTCCATGCTGTATAATTGCATTGGGTATAGTGGCCCTTTTTTGAAGCTTCCAAAAGCACTTAATTCCATCGTAAAACGAACTGATATGCCACACGTGGGTTAATGCATGTCTTATGAAGCTGGTTGATAGGTTTTGTAACAAAAATAGTTAATATAATAGTTAACTAATAGTTATAATACTAATAGTTAGTATTAAAACCACTGACTTCCATTGCCTGCTGAATGCGTGTTTGTAAGGTGCATTCATAATGATGCATGATGCATGACTGCTAAATGATAATTGAATGATGTTGCGATAAACAAAGACAACTGAAAGATAGTAAAAGCATATATATGCAGATCTCTCTTTTAAATTAAAATTTTCTATAGAATGCTATACAATAATATATTAGATTAGTCAGTGCTCAAGAGAACGCTGGAACTAATCTAACAAAATAGTAAATAATAAATTTAATAAAGATAAAAAATCAAGAGAACTATATATATATATATATATATATATATATATATATATATA
>CAIGQV010019356.1:22806926-22821103 GCA_903798115.1 Danio jaintianensis | reverse complement strand
AGAGAGAGAGAGAGAGAGAGAGAGAGAGAGAGAGAGAGAGAGAGAGAAAGAGAGAAAGAACAGAAGAGGCAGCCTCGTATGAAAACACATCCCTGAGGACAAAACAGTTCATTTTTACTTTAATCAACACATACTTAAAAGAGTTGATTACGCTCACTGACAGTCTTTAGGGAAATTTGCGCTAAACATTATTTGCTTTGTTATTTATTAATGTGATCACTGATCTGTGTAGTTTGTGGTGGAGAATATGCCATGTTTGAACGGTAACGGGTATTATTGTTAGTGGTGCTTGAGCAATGCTGAAAACATGAATTTATTGTAGTAATAATAATAATAATAATAATCATCATAATAATCATAAAAATAATAATGACACTGAGCCCCGGCTGGGTCAGTTAGCATTTCTGTGTGGAGTTTGCATGTTCTCCCCGTGTTGGCTTGGATTTCCTCCGGGTGCTCCGGTTTGCCCCACAGTCCAAAGACATGCGGTATAGGTGAATTGGTTAAGCTAAATTGGCCGTAGTGTATGTGTGTGAGTGAGTGTGTATGGGTGTTTCCCAGTGATGGGTTGCGGCTGGAAGGGCATCCGCTGCGTAAAACATATGCTGGATAAGTTGGCGGTTCATTCTGCTGTGGCAACCCCAGATTAATAAAGGGACTAAGCCGAAAAGAAAATGAATGAATGAATAATGACACTGTAAATTGATAAAATTCCTTTTCAATAGAACATTTAACCATTTATTTGTTTGTTTGTTTTTAATGTAGGTTACAGTTATACATTCTAAACAAAATGAATGTAGAATTAGATATTTAAGAGAGTAATATCTCTAAAGCGTAGTATTCACATCACTTCACCTTTTCCACTTTGTTGTTCCAGCCTTATTCCAAAACACATTTGAATAATTCAAAATAAAATACAATACAAATATGTTTGTTTGAAATCTTAAAATCAGGTTCTGATCTGGGCTCTGGCAGGACCACTCAAGAACGTTCGCAATGTTGTCCCATAGTCAGTCCTTTGTTATCTTGGCTATGTGCCTATAGAGTTAGTGTCCGGTTGAACGATGAACCATCATCCCAGTTTTTAATCAAGGATGTCTCTGTACATTACTGCATTCATCTTTCATTTGATCCTAATTTCTCACCCAATTCAAGTTGGTGAAATCATCCCCACAGCATGAGGTGCCACCACCATGTTTCACTGTAGGGATGTTTGGTATTGGCCAGGTCATGAGTGGTGCCTGGTTACCTCGGGACAAAGAGTTTAAGTGACTTCCGTCTGGCCACTTCCATACAACTCAGATTGATGGAGTTCTGCAGAAATAGTTGTTCTTCTGGAAGGTTCTCCTCTCCACAGAGAAACACTTTTTCAGAGTGACCATAGTCTTCTTCACCTCCCTGACTAAAGGCCCTTTACATTTATCTTTACATTGCTTTCTATTTTCAGCAGATAGACACAGAATGGAACAGCATTTTGAAATTTAAAAGACACCTTCTTGTCCTTCTTGTCCAGTGTGTGACCCTGCTCAGAGTATTTTAAATCTATCCATGAGCGTTTGTACAGGTGCGGATATATCTGTACCAACCCTGCTAATCAACGATTCAGTGTATTCATGTTGCTAACTTGGTGTTTTTTTGTCAGATGTTGTTCTCTTGTCTGACCTCCGTGGATATGATACTGGAATAGTAATCAATCGCACATCCGAGGCGGAATTCCAGATCACACCCACCTCCTAATTGTCACAGACCAATGGTAGTTAAAAATAAAACTCCCCAAAATAAACTCCCCTTAAATGTTTGCTTTGGTGAGCTGTTTTAAACTGCAAAAACAAACTCAAAACGAACTTTGTTTTGGCTGGATTTTGTTCAAAATGACTTCATTTAGTTTCATTACTTCTATCCCGAATGCTGAGTTTGGCCGGGCATCCCGCTTCAGAAAGAGTCTGTTGGTTTCAAATCTTTAATTTATGGATAATGGAATCAATCAATCAATTACTCAATCATGTATTCTGTATACTATTCGCTTCACCAGATCAGTGCCATGATACAGACCACTCTCGGAGGTCTACAGACCATTCCTTGGATCCATTGCTTGGTTTGTGCTCTGGTAACTGTGGGACCTTATATAGACAGTTCTATGCCTTTCCGAATCATGTCCAATCAAGCAAATTTAGCCTTTTGCTCCCTTACTTGATTTATTTTATCAAGTGTGTTTATTTATTTCACTATTAGAGTGACAGCCTATAGTCATAATAATAGACATATCAGATTGTTACATGACATTAGGTTATTGGTTCACTTCCCACAAACAAGGTGAATGTTTAAACTGGACCATTTTTGCTACTGTATCTTAAAGACACCTATGTAATCATTGTTTATTTTTACTGGCTGGCCAGCTGGTCTCCACATGTTTTGAGCCAATAACCTAACATAGCAATTAAATGGAAAATGAAATTGAAATGATAAAAATATATTCTATCACCCTTTTATGAAATGCAAGAATGACTTTCTAGAGCATGGCTCCAACCAATCCCCCTTATTTGTATTAATCATTGAAATTACCATTCCATCATGAGTAATCTGCCTAATCATTTGCAAAATTACTGCCATAAGGTATTTAAAGGCACTCATCCAAAGTCAAACACAAGGGATTGGTTTAATTTTACATAATTGATGTCCCACTTACTTGAGTAAATGTCATATGTAAGTGCTATTTTATAAACATGAATGGATTCAAATCTTGTAGACTTTATGTTTTTACAAAGTTTTTGAGCCAGTAGAGTACACAATTATGGTGTGATGGGTATAGAATTTTATAGTATTTAATTTATAGACATTTACCTTCTTCATTAAGGTTTTGTATGGGCAAATTAAACCCCCTTTCGTTTAAATCTCCACATTTAAACCTCTACAGAAAGAAAGAAAGAAAGAAAGAAAGAAAGAAAGAAAGAAAGAAAGAAAATATGACCTTCAAATGTTAAAAATGACATGCGAAAATGTGTGATTATTAATTGTTAAACAATATTTAACATTTATTTAAGATTTAATATTTTACATTTTTGTTTGTGTCTTCACAAATTGGAAATCAATGGTTACCAGTTTTTTTCCAAAGAATATTATTTTATATTCTGGAGGAGAAATTCAGGTCTGGACATGAGGATGATTAAATGACAGAATTTAGATTTTTGAGTGAACTATCTTTAGGGCAATGCTGAAACATTATATACACAGAACAGCCACAAGGGTTTAAGGAACACACCAGAGTTTTACAACACACTCCCATTCACATAAACAGACAGTCACTCTGCACCTTTCATTTCACAAACTCTGATGTTACCACAGCTTAAGGTTGTGTAATAGCTCTCATTTCACCACTGTTGATAAGCTCACTCTGTGCCAAACATACCATACTGACGCATATTAATTAATGGATCTCTGATGTATCTGTCCTGTCCCATTTGTTATGAGGGCATTTCTATTTAATTAAAAAATCCCCATGCTTACGATATGACACAGGTGTCAGACTAACCTTGAGTCAAAACTAGTCATTTTCATCTTCACATTTTCATACATATCACTTCAACTGAGGACAGCTGACTTTTGCATATATAGAGCTGTAAAACTGCTTTTGTATGTACAGTAAGTAGTGTGTACACACATGCACGCACACGCACACACACACACACATACACACATAGGTGTGTGTGTTTCACACATTTGGAACATCAGGTAAGGTTTAATAGATTGTATATGCTAACAGCAACATTTTTATCATTCTTTGTTTAGGAGTAAAAAAAAGTTTAAAAGACATGAGACTCATTGTTGTATCCCAACATTGGGTCAAATACAGACAAACGTAACTATTGGGTTAAAAAGTGTGATTTTAATTGAATTGAAAAATTGGTAACACTTTGCAATATGGGAAATGTAGTTAATGCTAATGAATGTATTTACTAACATGAACAAACAATGAACAATGTTTGTACAGCATTTATTGTTTATAGTTCATCATTTACTAATGCATTAGTTAATGCACTCTGAGTTAACATAATAATGAATAACTGTATTTTCATTTACTTACATTAAAAAAGATAAATAAATACAAATGTAGTGTTCATTGTTTGTCCATGTTAGTGAATATGTAAATACGTTAACAAATATTAAGTGTCCCCTATTGTAAAGTGTTGCCAGCAGTTTTTAGATTGTATCCTTTTAGCTAACACCCCAACACTTCAGTTTCTACTATAAGACAGTGCTTTAGGGGTTTGTTTTTACTCATGAACATCTGACCTTCATAAACATAAACTGACCAAAGGAAATTAACCATGAACGTGATTTCTAGTCAAATAATGCAGAGCCTCAGAGTCACACTTACTGTACACTGTATATAATGCTGGGTTGTTGAGTCACATATGAACAAACCCACAGGTAGAGTGTACCTGTGATGCAATCTCCATTGACCAATGAAGCTAGGTTTCAAAGACCTTACAACTAATACTACATACTTATTTTGTCCTGATTCCATTCAAAATGATGTCACATTGATTCCTTCTTTGATTTCATGTACACTATATTGAGGCTGTTTCTAGCTGGTTGAATATTGCTGAATATTGAATGTCATACTCTAAGCATTGGCTCAACTTTAATACAGCAGTCAGGATTAAACAACTGAGTTCATATGGATTACTATTAAGATGTCTTCATGTTTCATACATTGTGTTTCAAAGATAAACAAAAGTCTTATATTTGTGAAATGACAAGGTTGAGTAGCAATTCCTTTAATACTTGAAATTATTCTATGTTATTCAATAAATACAACTTTTTTTTTCAAGGGAACTTAATGAGCCCCCTTCTCAAAGATCCACATAGTATTCCCAGCATTCCTCCATTTGTATCCTTCGTTCCTTGATGTGGAAATACTTGCATAACACAAAACACAGCTGAGTCACCGCAATCCAACACTCTTATCCTGTAAATGTGACACAGTCTGTGAATCTGCCTATCGATCATGACTATTGATTCTGTTTCCCAGGCTTAAAATAATAGTTTCTCTTTTGTTGTCGTATTAATGATTAGACAGAAGAGAATCTCTAAAGTGCTGCAGCTGCTCCTTGATTGATCACTAGAGATATCACTGTCCCCAAGACAAAGTTTCCCTCAGCTTTCATTATCTGAATTGAGTAACTTATCCGATTATGGAGGTTCACTTAATTACGATGCACTGTCATTAATTTAATGGGGAGCACGGACAGATTGTAAGGGTTGCGACGGGGCTTTGGTAATAGGTCTCGCACTTCCACCAGCCTCCTGTTTTAGCTTCTGGTTGACATTTGGGTGATATGCAATGAACAGATTTGTTTGGATTGGTGCTGTTGACCTCTGCAGTTTGGTCACCTGGGCACAGATAGGAGTGGGGAGGGCTGGCTGGAATATTAATAGTTATAAGGCTAAGACGGAAGGTTAGTGGGGTTTTTTTGAGTCATTTTGCCATTTTATCCAGAACGACTAGCCACTAAACCCTTGAGTGAACTGAATAGACGGACTCATGTAGCCAATGAAGACAGGTGGCAATAATCCTGCTAAGAGACAGATCTGAAAGCACTCATACAAAACCAATTTCGGCTGCTCTCCATTTGTCAAAAGCTCATCAGAGTGAGGGACAAGAGCACTGAGGCCGCATGGCTGCAGAATCACTTCACTCCTGATTGCCTTGTCAGGGCACCTTATCCTCCTGAGAATGACATAACCTCCTCTCTGGAACACACACACTCTTACCTTGGTGCCTCCATCTCCATCTTGTGCTGAAATTTCTGAAAGGGTTCCATCTCGCACCTTCTTGAACACCTTGTAAAGGATGTGACATGCTAAGCCATCAGTCGGCTATTGGCCAACAGCAGGTCATGTGTCTGTCTGCGGTGTGTTTCACACTTGGATTCAATGGCAAGGCTACATAAAGGCCGGGCTGTCAAAGGCCCACTCAGGCTAAAGGAAAAAAGACAGATCCTGTATAAATAAAAAGTAAAAAAAAACAACAACTATTTAACTAGGAACCTAACTGCCTAGTTTTTACTGACTTTGAAAGTTAGAGAGTTGCCCAAATGAAGGCCAAAGGGAAGAGCCTTTCAACCATAACAAGAGAAGCTGACCATTCCAAATATATGATTTCTAGTATATTTCATCTTTACAATGTCATTAATTTATTCAATTGCGATAACAACCTGCTGGATGTACTTTATCAATTACTTAATGCATGCCAATTCATTGATTATTCCTTACAAAATTCATATAAAACTATAATTCATTCAAATTTTGAGCGATAAAGAAAACAGTGCATTATTTCTGAGAATTATTTATTTATTTATTTTTCTTTAATTATTTAACTTTGTTTATATATACTTGGTATTATTTGGTCTCTACCTGAAACATGTTTAAAGTTGCATTTTTGTTTTCAGTAATTGACTTATTTTTTGTTCTACTTAATATGCTGTATTTTTCCCGGCCAGTCAACTCTGAATAAGTGTGTGGGGATGTGGGATTAAACCATATACTGAGAAGAATAGTTCAAATAATGAAGGCAAGCAAATGGCAAGGTCAAGAGTGCACACAGAGAAGCATATTTTAATGTTACATCTTCATCGTATCTGAGAATTCCAATACTTAATTATATATAGTCATAATGACACAGAGGGCGTCAGTGGCGCAGTGGGTAGCACGTTCGCCTCACAGCAAGAAGGTCGCTGGTTCGAGCCTCGGCTGGGTCAGTTGGCATTTCTGTGTGGAGTTTGTATGTTCTCCCCGTGTTCGCGTGGGTTTCCTCTGGGTGCTCCGGTTTCCCCCACAGTCCAAAAACATGCGCTACAGGTGAATTGGGTAGGCTAAATTGTCCGTAGTGTATGTTTGTGAATGAGTGTGCATGGATGTTTCCCAGTGATGGGTTGCAGCTGGAAGGGCATCCGCTGCGTAAAACATATGCTGGATAAGTTGGCGGTTCATTCCGCTGTGGCGACCCCAGATTAATAAAGGGACTAAGCCGAAAAGAAAATGAATGAATGAATGAATAATGACACAGCTGTCTTGAATGAAGAAATGGAAAACCAACTGATCGATGTGATCCACACTGCTCTATTTACGATTTTTATATCTGCAGCCCTACTGTAGTTTCAGTTTGCCTTTTTGAATGATGAATATAGACTAGCCACCTGCCATCATAAAGTACGCTTGTATTGTCTGTCATCTCTGTGGCATGTTCAAGCCCAGCTTTTTAGCCGAGTTGCAGGTGATACCAGGTGACAACACAGCTGCTTTTCATTGCGCTACTTCTTTAATGTTGATTTGGTGTGTTCCGGCCTTAAGACCTCAAGCCTCAGGAACTACTCCAGTCGTGCTCCTAGAGAACCTGCATAAAGCGGATAATGACATATAGGTGGACTTCTTTCATGTCAGAATAGATCACATCAGGTGGCAGAAATGACCCTTCGGTGCAAGGAACCCTTCTAGTGCTCATGCTAAAGTGCTGCCACTTATCTCCTCCAGACCTCTCCATCTGTTTACCTCCCTCTTCCCCCACTGAGATGGACGGAGGTATAGTGAAGCGGATGGAGGGATGGGTGGATGGAAAAAGGGAAGGAGGGAGGGAAACCTTAATGAAAGCGGAGATTCCAGGCAGCCTGCTGGTTCTCATCAATCAGCCGTGTTCTCTGGAAGTGTAATCCGAGGGAGGGGGAGAGGCATCAGGCTTTTAATCTCTATTAGTTAATGGACTCTACTCTCATGCTTTAGGAACGTTAGACTGTCGGTCTGCAAACAACGCACACGCTCATTGCAGAGGCCCATCCGGAGCTCCTGCTTCTGAGTACAGCTTTGAAATGCTGCTGGAAAATGCGCAATCTTAAATTAGTAATGTGACTATAAAGCCTCCTTTGTACGCAAGCAGTACATTTTTGTGGGTATTTTTGTATTAATTAGCTTTTATGGGTAATTTGTGGTAGGTTTTGCCAAAGGGAGGGGATTTCGGGTGCTTTTGCGTGGCTTAGCAAGGCGCTGCCAGTTGTTGAATTAATTTGACTAAAGGTTTATTTTTATTTTTTATGACAGACTGCTTGTGAGTGAGCCAAAAAGGCAAAGCTGTCATGGAACTTGTCATTCCTGGTTCCCAAGAGTATTGTACAGCACTCGGATATGTTCCATTAGCCCTGTATGTTTTTAAGAACAACTTACACCATGAATAGGATAGCACGTTGTGGGGTGGTTTTTCTATAGGCCTCTGGTGTTAATGAAACAGTTTGAATGTGCTCTCATCCTTGGGAGACAGGGAGTTTGGCAGAGCCACATCCATCCGATTAAATTATAAATTAATTTGACTAACGAACCATAAATCATTATGCAAAGCAATTGCTTAGAACATTTTTTTTATATGTATAAAAACAAAAAACTGAGTTCTGTCTAAATATTCTGCCTTATTATTGTAACATAATTTTATTCAAACTGTCATTAGGACCAGTGGTGTGAGGACCTACCCGGAATTGCTATTTTATTTGACAGTTTTTAAAACTGCAATGCTATTATAAGGCATTTTTTAAGGAATAGCTCACACAATCACATAGTCACACAGTCATAATTCACTCACAATCATGGGTATTTCAAGCATATTGTGCCACTATTTTTAATATTATAAAAGTTAATGGAGACTGAGGCTGTCATGCCTCCCCTCCCCTCGATAAGAATCCATAAAATTGTCACAAAATGTCTATTTGCCAATATTTTCACTCCTGAAGGCATATGACACTAAAATAGAGACATTATCACCCAATCCAAGAAAGAGAAACTTGGACCAGTATAGTCTAACCTATAGTCTACAGGTATGCCCTGTAACAGAAAAATGTACAAAAATATGTTGAAATATCCGTCTTGATGTGTTTTCTTTTAAGCAAAGGCATTTCTAAAAGAAATGCATAAAGGCATATGTCTAAAAGAAATATAAACAATTAGTAATTTTTTTGTCTGATAATTAGTCCACTAAAGCTGCTAATTTAGTTAAAGGTGGTGGGCTGTCATGAGACTAAAACACTGTATACGGCAATGATATTACCTTTAAATGAGAGCATGTTCATGGAATCGAAAGTAAAGCAGTGTTGCGGCAGGTTATTTGAAATTAATTATGAGTTATCCACCATCAATAAAAGTTTAGAATTTCAATATTAGCTATTGTATAACAACTTGGGTGCGAAAGTAGATCACCCTTGACAGAATCTGTCAGAATGATGGACGGGCTTCTGCTTTTTCTGATTAAAAAAAAAAATCCGAATAACCCATATTGGCCTAAAGGCTATTTTAATATCTAAAAAACAAAGCATCACAAATGAAAATTCTACCAGCACAAACAAATTACAAAATTTCAGAATATCATACATGTGTGGTGGCTGGTGATGTCATTGTCTTAAATTCAATATTCAATATTTTAATAATATAAGCAGTGCTAACGAAACTTTTATAGGTACAATCCAGCACAAATGAAACACACACAAGAGACACTATTTTGGTAAATATGGAGCAACTGGGGCCGAGAGACCTCTGAATGATTTAATATTATTTTATTCTACTAATAATAAAATAGCAGCACAAAAAACAGTTTCCAGCACAAACAAGCACAAATTGTGAGCAAATGAAAATAATATATTAGTGCACAAACTAATAAATCTATTGTTCATTTCAACGGCACAAACCAGCTCAAATCGGGCACAAACGAATGACAGCACTTTCTGTGCGATTTAGAACTGACGTCACGGCTCCCGAAATATTTTGGTTATATATAAACGATGAAAACAGATACAATGTTTGTTTTAACGGCACAGACCAGCACAAATCGAGCACAAACAACCAGTGCTGATTTAAAGTGATTTGAGCAACATGAGGTGGAAAGTGACGTCACACGGTCAAAAAAATAATTCTTAATATCTCAGACACCAAACCAACACAAAAGTTCATTTTTGTTGCACAAATCAGCACAAACGAATGGCATAGTTTTGGGGATTTTTTTTTTTTTTGGGGTGCCAACTTTACAGAGTTGGTGTGCAAATGTGCAAGGAAATTTACATTAATAAATTTCCGAGTCATGGCAATTTGGGTAAATTAAAAAATCTAAATCAAAATCAGTCTAATCAAGTTATTTGTTTTTTCTGTTTTTGATCTGATCAGAAAATCGGTTAAAGAGTCATTATTCATGTTTTCCTTTAGTTTCAGGAAACAAATAATAGAAAAACGAGTTGTTTTTTTGTTTTTTAATTAAAAAAAAAAAAAAAGATTGAACGAATGATACATGGATTGTGGGTCATTCAGGAAGTTTTACTGCTGCACTGACAGGAGCCTCCTATCTGTGTTTTTCTTAGGCCCTCTAAAAGCACATTTATTATCGAAAATCTGCCTTTGTACAATCATGGGTTCTTTCATACTGTCTAATTCATTAACAAATTATTTGAGTCAAATCTTTTCAGTAGAACAGTAATAATATAGTAGATCTATGTAGAGAACCAGTCCGACCGATTTGTTCACAAATCCTACTTGTTTCAGTTCTCAAATTTAACACTGGAACTACTGAGGCAGTCGTTTTGACCATGTTTAATTGAATAACTTTGTTAAAATAAAACCCATATAACTATAGTACTGTGACTTTTCCTAAACATGATTATATTTTATTCTAACATTGTTATTTTATTTAAAATGCAAAACACTAAATAGTTTAGTAGTATTTCTACCCTGAATGTCCATAATTTTCAATCTGATCACATGCATTGCACTATTTTTTTTAACAATAAAAACATGCTGATAGCAAATGCAATACTTTACCTCAGACATATCTTTCAAGCTTTCAAAAACAGCATTTTCACTGCACTGAAAAAAATGTTGCTCTCCCGCTTGCCTGGAAAAAATGACATACGCACCATCTGAGCAGATCTAGTGACTTGTACACAATTAAAGGCTATATCACCAAAACTGTTACTTTTATTGTTTTTATTGATAATTTCCAAGTGCTTTTCTATCCGCCACCCACTTTCAAAGCAGGTGGAACCTTTCAACAAAGCGTCGGTTTTCACTTAACTACAGGAAATGAACATGAGTCTTTGAAGCTGTAGTAAAGTTGTCTCTCTGTGTCTCGTAGTGGACAAAAAGTGTTCACTTCAGGGCTCGTCCTCTTTTCTGTCAGATTCAGACAGGTCCTCTGATCAACTTATGCTAATGCTGGTCTAACGGAGCCCTCCACTCCCACGCCAACACAGCAATGTCTATGCAAAACAGCAGCCGGAGGGAGAGGACAAAATATATTCATGCCTCTTTTTTTTTTTCCTCCACCTTTTTTTCAGCTCTGTCCTTTCTCTCCAGGGTGTTTTTTATCTTTCCTTTCACTTGACCGTTCATGCTTTTATGTTTCCTTTCTTCAGCCAACATCATTTACAGCATGTTAAAGATGAACCGTGCCCCTCTTGTAGATTTCATCAGTCATTATGAGTGCCCCTGAGAGAAATGCTATTGTGACTGTTTTCATAGACTTCGTATCCCACTGCTCCTAGATTGATAATGGAGCTGTACTGTTTGTATCACATCAGTGACCAATTCAGTGCATTTTTATTCCTTCTTTTGTGTGTGTGTGTGTGTGTGTGTGTGTGTGTGTGTGTGTGTGCGTGCGTGCGTGCGTGCGTGCGTGCGTGCGTGCGTGCGTGTGTGTGTGTGTGCCTGTGTGTGTGCGTGCTTGTTTATGTGGTGTAAAACTAAATTGTTTAATGTCATGAGATGACCTGTTGTAAGGTGGTTTATGAGGACATGTCTTGTATCCTCGTAATTCAAAACGCTTAAAAACAAGGTCATTTGACATTAAATTTTTGCTACAGCTTTTCTATGAGGGTTGGGTTTAGAGGTAGGGTTAGGCCATATAATAAGCCTTTTTACAGCATAAAATACACTACCAGTCAAAAGTTTGGAATCAGAGATTCAGTAAGATTTTCTTTAGATGTTTTAAAAGAAGGCAATTCTGCTCACTAAGGCTACATTTCTTTGATTAAAAAAAAATCTGTAAAAACTGTTAAATCATGAAATATGATTACAATTTTAAACAACTGTTTTCTTGTTGAATGTAGTTTAAAATTTTATTTATTTTGACTCAAAGCTGAATTTTCATCATTATTTCTCCAGTCTTCAGTGTCACATGATCCTTCAGAAATCACTACAAATGTATTAACAATGATTCTTATAATTGCTGGGAAAAAATGTCTTGCTTCATAGTATTGCGAATTGCTTAGGATTCATTGATGAAAAAGAAAGATTCAAATAATGATCTATTTATATAATTTTAAACATTCATTCATTCATTCATTTTCTTTTCGGCTTAGTCCCTTTATTAATCTGGGGTCGCCACAGCGGAATGAACCGCCAACTTATCCAGCATATGTTTTACGCAGCGGATGCCCTTCCAGCTGCAACCCATCACTGGGAAACACCCATACACTCTCATTCACACACATACACTACGGACAATTTAGCTTACCCAATTCACCTATACCACATGTCTTTGGACTTGTGGAGGAAACCGGAGCACCCGGAGGAAACCCACACGAGCATGGGGAAAACATGCAAACTCCAAACAAAAATGCCAACTGACCCAGCCGAGGCTCGAACCAGCGACCTTCTTGCTGTGAGACGATTGTGCTACTCACTGCGCCACCGTGACGCGCCGAACAACAACATTAATAATAATAACAATAATAATAATAACAATAATAATAATAATAATAATAATAATAATAATAATAACAATAATAATAATAATAATCAATATTTCTTTTTGAGCAGATCATGATTCTAGTATATTTTAAGTATTATGCGACACTGAAGTCTAATCATGCTTAAAATGCATGCATTATAAATACATTAAACCACAGGAATTAATTAAATTTTAAACTAAATTCAATAGAACAGTTGTTTAATGTGCAATAACATTTCATAATTACAATTTTTACTGTTTTTTCTATTAAATAAATGCAGAATAAGTGCTGCTTTGTGAGCAGAATAAGCCTATTATAAATAAAAAAATCTTACTGATTCCAGACTTTTGACTGAGTGTACATTATGCCTATAGAGAGTCCTCGAAAACCACATATACAAGTGTGTGTGATGTGTGCGTGTGCATATGTGTGTGCACATCCTTGGTATTGTACACAGTACACACTAGTGCACAGAGGACATCTCGTAAATATAGAAACAAATTTATAATAGATGTGTTGTTAGGCCCTCAGGTGAAATGCATTTTCAAAAAAATGATGTCATGTGTACGTAATGCACAAATGTAGAAAATGTATTTGGGTTGGCTTATTAATATGGATCGCAGAAGAATGTGTAGTGTCCTACTTCCGAGATGTTGGCTTTTAAATAATCCCAATAGGCCTAGTGTCGTCTAATTGATTGATTGGAATGGCTCCTAAAGGTCATTTTCATAAAACATTAGGAGGTGATGAACACAATGCTGTCTGTGATTGTTAACCAAGAGTTAATTTATTACAACAAGCATACTAACTACGTAGTTATACTGAATTACCTACTAAGGATGGAACAAATTTTGCACCATTTGGGATAACATGATGTTTAATTATCCACCACTGTTTTGAATATCTAATTACATATAAAACATCTCTTTAATCAAAACAGATGCCTGACCCAGTTTGTTTTCCCTTTACATCCAATTTAGTGGACATACGTATTCAAAAGATGTAAAGAGGTCATGTATCAGATGCTGGAAGAACAGTTTTCATATTCATTACCCATTAGAGAAGTAATTTGTATTAATGTATAGCTTATTTGAGTTTATCCGAATTTGTGTATCAGCCACAACCACAGGTTGCTACAGTTGCTATATTAAGGTTAAATTTGCAGTATACATGATTGCAGGTACATTGATACATTTTTTATAATTCTCAGCATAAGTATAATTATTGTAGCTTTGAATATGAGTTTTTTAACAAATTTATTACCTTATTGCCTCTGTACAAGCTGTGTTTGTGTCACAAAAAAATTAAAAAAACAAAGCAAACAAAAAAGTGCTAATCAAGTGGCACTGTTTGTTTGCTTTCTTTCTTTCTTTCTTTCTTTCTTTCTTTCTTTCTTTCTTTCTTTCTTTCTTTCTTTCTTTCTTT
>CAIGQV010019356.1:22786115-22805400 GCA_903798115.1 Danio jaintianensis | reverse complement strand
AAACAAACAAACAAACAAACAAACAAACAAACAAACAAACAAACAAAAACAGCTGGTGGTTAGGTAGATTTTGAAGCATGGCTACTGGTTCTTTGCTAGTCATGTGCTAGTCCTAAGGTGACCACCCTGACCAGTACATGATCAGAAAACGATCAGCTTAAACCAGTTCATGATGAGCAAGAACCAGCAGCCATGGATCAAAACTAGCATATGTTTGTTTTGTTTTTTGTTTTTTCCACAGGGAAGTAGTACTGCAAAAATTATTTTGCATTCAGCATTCAGCAAACAACTCACATAGGTTTGGAGCAAAATTCAAAGCCATTTATAACATTACAAAAAAAAACTTTATAGTTAAAATAATTAGAAATTATCTTTTTTTTAAAGGTATTTTATGCCGTCTGTGGTTCTGTAAAAAATAAAGACAAAAAATCCCAACTTTTATAGATTTTCCTTAACAAACACACCACCATGACATGCAAGTTAAGAAATCAAAACATTTTGTTATGGCATGTAGGAACTGAATCTGGTTTTGCCTCGAGGTACATGAGGGTAAAGGAAATCAGCTAAATTAAAATGTATTTGGAAGTATGAAAGCCCCATACTTTTCAATGCCCCCTATTCTTGGGTTATATAAACACCCTTTTAAAAGTACTCAAAGCACACAACCCCCATTAAAATCAGCAGCTTTAGACCATCATCAAGTCAAACCTAAATCCATTTATCCATCAGTACTCTTGTGGGACTACAAGCAATCATACAGAAACCACTAATACCACAAACCCTCACTATCTAAATAAACCCTAAAATTACACCTGGAGCACAGCAAAGCATAAAACCCAAGAGGAACAAAGTCCGCTCATGATGTACAGACTATCTAGTGTTTACATTCAGGTAAAGGAGGGCTGTTTGGATGAAGATTAGCCTAGCATGGGGGGGTTTGTGTAGGTACACTGTGTAGTCTCGAACCACAGGGAGGAAGAAAAGGCCATTCAGGAAGAAACTGTGTGCTAGTGGGACAGTTCCTCATCTTACGGCCCATATCTGTTTGCTGGAGGAATCTGGCCTGTTTATATTTGTCCGACTTTGATGTTGATTTTATTCCTGCGAGTTCCAGAAAAGCTCCACATGTTGGTTTGTATCTGTTTGCCGTATGATCGTGGCAGCTCTTATACGCCTCCACAAGTGGGCTCCCACTTTACCTCTGTAAATTAATTAGCTTCAGTGCGGAAATAAAAGCAGGTGAAAGTTCAGGGTCTGCCTGGGATGAATCGTATCAGGTCTCTCTGAAGCTCTTTTCCTCCCTCTCTCTCTCTCTCTCTCTCTCTCTCTCTCTCTCTCTCTCCCTCTCTCTCTCTCTCTCTCTCTCTCTCTGTGTTTTTCTCCATCTGGCTGAAGGGCAGAGTCAAACATAGAGGCTGAGAAATGAAGATGGATGTGTCCCGCTATCAGGAAAGCACTTACTGCGGCTTGATGCAACCTTAAACATTGCAGATAGTTCAGTGGCACTTGCCACAAAGAATCTAATTAATGAATAGCTGTTCTAACACAAGTGAGGCGGCGGTGTGCATTTGCAGATGAGGCAGCGACACTAATTAAATGCTGTTCCAGATATCACACCAGGAGTGGTTAGCTTGTCAGGCTTTTTTTTCTTCCCCCCATTTTATTTCCAAGTTTCTTTCTCTTTTTTTAGGGTAATTTGTTAAGGCCTTTATACAGTATATTTCATGAAAAATCAAATGTCGTTTCAAACACAATCAGGCCACAAAGAAGTTATTTGAGGAGTTCATAACAATCTGCTTTGGGAAATTTCTAGAAAGATCATGATTTAGTCCTTGTGCTCTGTTGAAAACAATATCACATTTGATTTGCATTGCTTGTAAATGGCCTTTTATGCTATATTATCACCAAATAATGGGTTGTTTTTTTTTTTTTTTCAACTTCCTACTTGGATTAGGACAGGTTTTGGATTTCATTTTGATAATTATTAGAGACCTCATTGATTTTAACTTATGCACCTCATTTTTTTAGCAAAATATTTTAGATGAAGCCAGTTAGTTCCAAAGCTGAATACAAAATAAGTGCTACCTGAAAGAACACAAGTTGACAAAAATATTTAATCCAATATTTGGTGATGATATAGCATAACAGCTCTTTTATAACATATATATAATAATATATAATAATAATAATAATAATAATAATAATAATAATAATGATGATGATGATGATGATAATACACTGTAAAAAAAATTACTGCCCAAACTCAATATTTTTTAGTGACTAGTAATTGTAGCAGCAGCCTGCATTGGCTCAGTGAGAAATAATGTGTGGAGCCAATTAAAAAACCATCAATCTGCCCGATCATGTTATTGGCCCAACTGAATATTTTAAATTGTTGTAGCATGCATTTTTGGTTATACCTAATTTAAAAATGTTTATTGGGAAATTTACATTGCTAAATCAACTTTACTTAATTGTTTATTCCCCATTGTCCAAAAAGAAAATGAATAATAAAATATACAAAATAATGATACACTAAACATTGCTGCATTTATTTATTTAATTATTTTTATCAAACAAACACTATTGTGAAAATACTTTAAAATAACAAATACATTGAACATTTCTATAAAGTATACCTTATAAAGTTATGCATTTTAATTCTCATCATTTATATAAAGCAGAAGTGTAATTAATACATTTACAGTTCCCCTTCATGGGAACTCCATATAGTTCGCCAGATGACCAATCACTGAAGAGTACCTCTGCTAAGCTAATTTCATCAAGAAAGCAGTATTCCTACCAGTGTGTGCGACGACGTGTAAAGCGGCAGTCGAACTGGGCTCCTTTCTCATCCCCTGGAAGTTTCGCTGGTAGCTGAAAGAGCAGTTTTCACTAAAAGAGCAGATCATAAGAGAGCTGCGTGTGCTCGTAGGAATAGAGATTGTTTTTCTCCGCCCGGTCCTCATGCGCTTCCGCCTTCACCTGCCTTGATGGCGAGGCGGCCAGTGGGTACATAAGCTGAGACCCCTGTCCAAGGCGGGTGGGTTATCTGTGTCTCTCACAACCAGAGCCCACACCGCTGCGGGCTATGCCACTTCTGCCCTGCACCACGGCACCACCTGGCTGTGCTGCACAAGGGCGGTTCTTTCCCAGGCTTATGCGTAAGCACCGCACAGTGGTCGACTATGCTCTCATGACCTTAAAGTCGGCCGCCTGTGCCCTGGGGGGGACGATGGCCACACAGCAGTCTGGAAATGCCACCCTTGGCTTACCCTGGCAGATATGTGCCTCACTGACAAAGTAAGCTTCCTTGGAATGCCAATATCCCAGGCTGGCCTACTCGGCAACACTGTCGGGGACTTTACCCAGGAGTCCTCTGTGGTGAGAGATCAGCTGTGCACAATGGAGCAGGTCATCTCTTGGTGGGCTCGGAAAACTGCTCCCCCACTGTCCATTGGCTAGTGAATGCGCAGAGCCCCCGCACAGGAAGTTGGCACTCCTGTCACAGGTCGCCGTTAGGTCCGATAATCGGACCATGAAGCGAACCCGAGGCGAGCCGCTTGGAGAGGAGGAGAACTGTTCTTTCCCCGGTGGAGGGCCGGGGTTCCGAAGGATACAATCGAGCCGGTCCCTCCAGCCGAGATGGAGAGCAGGTTTATGCCCCCACTTCATTGAACCCAGAGAGCGGTGGATTATACCAATCCTATCTGTGCGTTTTGATCTGTCATATGTTCAGGATGCCGATCAAGATGCTCATGCACAAACGCATCCCCCCAGTGCGTCCGTCCATGGGATTGGTTGCAGCTATAGACCTGAAGGACACTCACTCCACGTCTCGCTCTCTCCCTCCCGATACCGTGTTTTTTTCCGGTGTGCGACGGGGGCCAAGCATGGCAGTAAAGGGTCCTTCTCTTCGAGCTCTCTCTGTTTCCATGCGTGGAGGATGCCCTGTGCCTCTTCGGCGCATGAGCATTGGCATTTTTTTATTGACTGGCTTATTGTTGTGGTCTTTGGACTAGTCGATTATGCACAGGGACCTGGCGCGCCTGCACCTCGGCCTGTTGGGGTTTCGGGACAACCGAGAAAGGCCAAGCTCTCCCTCTGGCAGAGTTTCTCTTATTTCGGGTTGGAGCTGGACTCCATCACTGTGCGCTTTACTAAGAGCGCACCGGGCTAGTGCTGCCCTGTTCAATCAATTCGGCAGTTACAGTGGTCTTTCAGAGTTTTTCAGAGGCTCCTGGGGCATATGACATTTGTATATATATATATATATATATATATTAGTGGCATATGACACTATCATGCTGCTCAAATTGTTCATATGAGACCACTTCAGTGCTGGCTTCGCGATCAGGTCCCCAGATGGGCATGGACCGGGTGTCAATCACCAAGCTGTGTCACCACACCTTCAGTCCCTGGATGGATATTGCCTTCTACAGGCCTGGGTGCCCTTAAAACAAGTGTCCAGTCATGATGTCATTCTGACAGATGCTTCCAGTACGGGCTGGCGGGCTGTGTGTATTGAGCATGCAGCTGCAGGTTCGTAAACCGGACTTTGGTTGCATTGGCATTTCAATTGCCTGGAGCTGTTTGCAGTGTTTCTCGCTCTCCGCCGGTCCCTACCAGTACGGGACGGGAAACACGTGTTGGTTAGAACGGTCAGCACGGCTGCGATAGCGTAGATCAACCGTTTTGGTGATGTGCATTACCGTCGCACGTCTCAGCTTGCTCACAATCTGCTCCTCCAGAGTCTTTCAGCTAAATAGCTGCACGCCGTTCAAATCCCGGATGAGCTCAACCATGCCAACTTACACGCTCTCAGGACAGTTACGTTCCCCGGAGAATGCTTCAGAGATGCCCAGGTCATCCTGCTGCTTCTCTCAAGCGGTCCTTCGCTAGCTGCTTTCCCTGCTCTGCACGAATGCGCTGGCTCTCAACAGGCCCCGGGCTTACGCAATATGCGTTTGTCCCCCAGTGAGCCGGCTCACACAGACTCTGTGCAAGGTCGGGGAGACGAGGAGCAGGTCTTGCTCATTGTGCCTCCATGGCTCTCCCGGACAAATTCCCCGGAGGAAGCACTTTCTTATTCTGGGACGGGCACCCTCTGGCACCCGTGCAGGGTTCTGGAACCTCCATAGATGGTTTCTAGAAAGAGCGCAGAGGACTTACCAGTCCTCTTACCAGGACTAACCTACCAGTTCGGTGGTTAACATCGTCACTCAGGCTAGAGCACCCTGTATAGGCATGCCTACGTCCTGTAGTGGAGTCTATTCATTGTGCTGAGCTTCTCTCTGAGAAGCACCCCAGACATGCCAGATTAGTGTTGTGTTTTCTTCCTTCAGGATAGCTGGAGCACAGGCTGTAACCCTCCACACTGAACGTTTGGCGTGCTGCCATCCCCGCTCTCTGTTGGGCGGTGGATGGTAGCGCTCTGGGATGAATAACCTCATCAGCCAGTTCCTCAGAGGCGCGTGGTGCGAGATTATTAATTCCATCCCCGCCCCCCTCTCTTGCCTCTTGGGATCTCTCTAGCCCCAGGGGTTATGATGAGGTCCGTTGAGCCACTCGATTCAGTATCTATAAGCTTTCTGTCCATGAAGGCAGCTCTGGTGGTCATGTTGGTATCAATCAGGAGGGTCAGGTGGCATGCCGGTGGCATTTTCGGTCAGCGAATCGTGGCAGGAATTCGGACCAGCCTACTCTCACGTTTACCTGAGACACCGGTTCAGCTATGTGGTATCAGTCGGTTCAGCTATGCGGTATCAGCTAGGTTCCTACTGCCCCTTAATTACCAGGTAGTGAACCTGCAAGCACTGCCTGCAGAGGATGCAGACCAGGCCTTTCATTGCTGTGTCAGCGCACTGCGCTCAATGTGACCACACGTAGAGCATACATCTCTAAGCAGCTCTTTTCCGTGAGTACGCGGCACCTCTTAACAGATACTCAACAGCTGTGGGCTGGGCGATACCTAAAACATTCGCAAGATTTTATAATCTTTGAGTGGAGCTGGTTTCCTCCCTATTACTGGGTAATCCCGGTTAATTGGGAGGACATTAAGCTCAGTGTCAAAAATGCATGCGCTTTTCTGTTCTGCTAGTAAATTCCCTGTTTTGGCGAACCCTAGAGAACTCCTAGTCCCCCAGCACCCGACTCAGCGGAGGAGCCACGTGCCTGGCTCAATATGATGTCTGGTATGCCCACCTTGGTCTACCCACATGCTGGGGTTCGGTGCCAGCTATGCGCGGTCCCCGACGGTGATCCCATATGCTTACTTCAGCCACGGAGTGTTCCCCCTGCTCAGGCAGACCCATGTCTTCCCTACCTGCTAACCAGCTTATCATATGTAGCACTCCCCCTCCATAGGGCTAGTCCATTTGTTCTTATTGCCGTCAAGTCTCCCCTCTTGGGTAGCAGGTGGCCTCCACAGTGTCCTCCCCCTTTGGGGACTGGCACGCTTTCCCAACGTACCGTCGTATTTCTAAAATCCCTAGACTACGTATATTAGGTAGGTATAAGCACATTAACAATCCCCAGTCTAAATTCTTCTAATTATTTCCATGTAATAGTAATTAAAGGGCCTAGGGGACGTTGGAAGGTTGCGCTCATGCTATGCTTGGCAAACTTCACATCAGGAGCGTGACGGGCTTAGCTGTGCCGTTTTCCATACACATTCCCATATGTCTTTACAAGACACATGTCGGAGTTCCCATGAAGGGGAACGTCCTGGTTACATACGTAACTCACATTCCCCGAATAGGGAACCAAGACGTGTGTCTCCACTGCAACAGCAGCTGAGTATCCAGCTGTTAGATGAGTGATTGGCTCTTCAGCAGGCAAAAATCTAAACGTTCGCTTCTCAGCGGCCAGCTGATATACTCTGTTAATGACTAATCGCTGACAGCTGTGGAGCTGAGCTCTGCCAATTCATTTGTCATTTCATTGGCCCGTTTTCTTACTCTTCAGAGTGATTGGTCATCTGGCGAACTCCCATATGTCTTTATAAGACACACGTCGGAGTTCCCTATTCGGGGAACGTGGGTTACGTACGTAACCAGGACGATATGTGCAAAAATGCCAAAAACACCATAAAATGTATATTTGTGAGGTTACTTCAACCACTGTTTAGTGTAGTCACCTAAATATTACGATTCTTCAAAAGGTAAAAATGTAAACTCATGAAATCACATTTTTAATGATTAAACCAGTTAATTAAATTCATCTAATATATTAACATAATAAAAACGTCAAAAACACCATCAAATCTAAACAGTGGATTACTTAACCCAGTTGACAGATGATTCCACAACAGAAAAAAAAACCTCACAAATGTCTCAAGTAAAATTTAAGAAAAAAAAATGTTTGAAAGGAACTTCAAGCAGGTGAAGATGCATCTACTTCAAATATTTACTATGCGGACATATTTAGAAAGTCATTGTATTCTAGGTTGAGTAGACACAATAATCCAAAAGCAAAAAAAAAAGTATTGATAGTCTTCTAAATTGACCATCATCTCTTCTTCCAGGACAACAGACATTCAGCACAGTTGACAGGGCTCTTAGAGTTCATCATGCTGCTGCTGCTTACTGGTTCAAGAGTTCCCGTCTTCACTGTAGTTGTGTAGGTTTTCAGTGTCCCTATATGTTAAAAATATCAACACAAGTCTACATGTATCAAATACATATACAAATGTCTCCAAACCATTAATATAATTTTCAAAAGACTATTCCTGTTGGGTCACAAAAGGTAATTTTAGAATTACAGAATGTGGATGTTCACATAACTATTAGCATAGTAACAGTATAGTAATTAACTTTCCATACTGTGAGAATGCTATGTGGTAATCATTGTAAGTCATTGTGGCCTGGCACCTGTTTGTTTACAGCAGTTCTCCAAAATATCATAGATGGTGAGTAAATGAAGCCAGAAGACAAAAAAACAGTTCTGTTTCACACAAAACTGATAATGTAATTTACTTTTATCCCAATTTATTTAAACAAGAAATGTAAATAAATGAGGCAGCGCAGTGACGCAGTGGGTAGAGCTGTCGCCTCACAGCAAGAAGGTCGCTGGTTCAAGCCTTGGCTGGGTCAGTTGGCATTTCTGTGTGGAGTTTGCGTGTTCTCCCCGTGTTCGCGTGGGTTTCCTCCGGGTACTCTGGTTTCCCCCACAAGTCCAAAGACGTGCTATAGGTGAATTGGGTAAGCTAAATTGTCCGTAGTGTATGTGTGTGAATGAGTGTGTATGGATGTTTCCCATTACTGGGTTGCAACTGGAAGGGTATCCGCTGCGTAAAACATATGCTGGATAAGTTGGCGGTTCATTCCGCTGTGGTGACCCCTGATTAATAAAGGGACTAAGCCGAAAAAAAATGAACGAATGTAACTAAATGAACCCAAAACAAAACAAAAATTGCCTACACAGAGGGTAAAACCAAACTACTATATTAAGTAGGAAAAATAAATAAATGTGACTTGACCGAAATAGAAACTGAAATTTTTTTAATCTCTAAACAAAGTACAAATAAGAACATCCCTGTGAATTTATCAGGGCTTTTAATCTCTAAAAAACACAAGCACTGAGCTGAAGTTGTAGGAGGAATAAACACCCGTGTTAATACGCTGTAGGTGAGCCTTCTGTGTGGCCTACAAAAATCCACTGGAAAAATAATAGCTGTTTGGTTTATATATTTCTGAGATGAATTGAGGATGTGGCGATCTATTCATCTACTTCCTCAGAGTAAATACTTTCCTGTAAAATATTTTGTGGTTATTAAATTTCTCACCAACTCGGATATTAATTTGGTAAGTGGCAAGAATATTAATAAAACAGGCTATAAAACAAAATGTCAGCGACAAAGTGCCTGAGGGCGCAGGAGTGCACACACACACACACACACACAAACACAGAAATACACACCCAATATGGGGCCGTGACAGAGTTCTCCATGCCTGAAGCCAAGGAGAGAGAGAGAGAGAGAGAGAGAGAGAGAGAGAGAGAGAGAGAGAGAACAGGTGTGAAGCCACAAGCTGTAGTCAGGAGGGATGTTTAGCCTCACAAAGGCGGGCTGTTTGTTTTCTGTGGAACCCTAATGACTAGGCCTCAGGATACGGAATGAAAACACAACAACATACTTATAAAAGCTTTCTCTGATATGTTGTTAGAAATTTTTTGATTGCTAAAATGATTTTAATTTAATTTATTACAATTACATGTAATTAGTTGCATGTAGTGGTTTTGTTGCTGCTGTTGTTGTTGTTGTTGTTGTTTTTACTAAAAAAAAGTTTTGCACTGTAAATGACAAATAAGCACAATTGTTTTCTTAAGGTCTGAACCTGATCTGACCTTTAAAACATTATTTTATTGGTGTAACCAAAGGTGGTTTTTAATTCGTGAAGAAAACGTCCTGGTTACGTACGTAACCCACGTTCCCCGAATAGGGAACGGAGACGTGCGTCTGGTAACAGACTATGGGAGTACGTCAGATGACCAATCACTCTGAAGAGTAAGAAAACGGGCCAATGAAATGCCAAAATGAATTGGGCAGAGCTCTGCTCCACAGCTAGCAGTGATGAGCCATTAGTGCTATATAAGCTGCCCGCTGAGGAGTGAGCATCAGAATTTGCCTGGTGAATAGCCGATCACTCAGCTAACAGCTGGAGACTCAGCTGCTGTGGCAGTGGAGACACACTTCTCCATTCCCTATTCGGGGAATGTGGGTTACGTACGTAACCAGGACGTTCCCCTTCATACGGGAACTTCAACGTGCGTCTGGTAACAGACTATGGGAGACTGTATGGAAAACGCCACAGCAGCTAAGCCCGTCACGCTCCTGATGTGAAGTTTGCCAAGCATAACGTGAGCGCACAGGCATCACCAAGAGCGCAACCTTCCAACGTCCCCTAGGCCCTTAATTACCATTACATGGGAATAATTACAATTTAGATCGGGGGTCGTAAATGTGCTTTTACCTAGCTAATATAGTCTAGGGATTTTAGAAATATGACAGTACGTTGGGAAAGCGTGCCAGTCCCCGAAGGGGGAGGACGCTGCGGAGACGACCTGCTACCCAAGAGGGGAGACTTGATAGTAATAGAGCATATGGACTAGCCCTGATGAAGGGGAGTACTACATATATGATAAGCTGGTTAGCGGGTAGGGAAGACACGGGTCTGCCTGGTCAGGGGGAACACTCCGTGGCTGAAATAAGCATATGGGATCACCATCGGGGACCGGGCATAGCTGGCATTGAACCTAAGCATGTGGGTAGACCAAGAGTGGGCATACCAGACATCACACTGAGCCAGGCACCCGGCTCCTCCGCTGAGTCGGGTGCTGGGGGCCTCGGAGGAATTCTCTAGGGTTCGCCAAGCGGGAAACTTACTAGCAGAATAGAAAAAGCGCATGTATCTCCGGTTTAGGAAGCATGGCGCAGCAAGCGTTTTTGACACCGAGCTTAATTTCGTCCCAATTGACCTGAGTGACCCAGTAATCGGGAGGAAACCGACTCCACTCGAGGATTATAAAATCTCGTGAATGTGTTAGGTGTCGCCCAGCCCGCAGCTCTGCATAATCTGTTAAGAGGCGCTGCGTACTCACGCCGAAAAGGAGGCACCGCTTTTTTTTTCTTTTTTTTAAAGTGTGCTCTCTCTCCCGGGGGACACAGCTTGCCCTGGCACATGAGGCGAGGGCAATGGCATAACTATAAAATGGACCAACCTCTGCTTTGATACGGCACTTCCCTTCTGCCCACAGAGAGCGGGAATGGCAGCACGCCAAACCTTCAGTGTGACAGCCTGGCTCCAGTTATCCTCAAGGAAGAAAAACACACTAATCTGGCATGTCCAGGGTTCTTCTCAGAGAGAAGAGCTCCACACAACAAATAGACTCCACTACAGGACATACGCTTGCTTATACAGGGTGCTCTAGCCTGAGTGACGGTGTTAACTATCTACTGATAGGTCACCTAAGTCCACCACGCTCTGTCTAGAAACCCTCAATGTGGGTTCCAGAATGCTGCGCGGGTGCCAGAGGGTGCCCGTCCTAGAAAAAGGAGTACTTCTTTCGGGAAACTCGTCTGGGAGGGCCATCATGAGGAGTGTGAGTCTGGAAACTCGGGTCCGGTTGGGCCAAGGAGGCGCAACAAGTGAGTGTCTCCCCGACCTCGCACAGAGTCTGTGCGTGCAGGCTCACTGGGGAAAAACACATATTGCGTAAACCCGGGGCCAGCTGAGAGCCAGCGCATCTGTGCAGAGCAGGGAAAGCAGCTGGCGAAGGACCGCTCGGGAGAAGCGGCAGAATGTCCTGGGCCTCTCTAAAGCGTGCCTATAACAGCTGGACTGTGCCAGGGTGGAGTCTCCATTCTCCCAGAAATGTAACTGTCGTTAGAGCATGTAAGCTGGCACGGTAGAGCTCGTATGGGATATGAACTGCGCGCAGCTATTAAGCCACATGACTCCGGAGGAGCAGATGGCGAGCGAGCTGAGATATGCGGCGGTAGCGCACATCAGCCAAACGGTTGATGTGCTCTATTGCAGCCATGCTGGCCATCCTAAGCAACACGTGTGTCCCCTCCCGTACCAGTAGGAACCGGCGGAGAGTGAGAAACACTGCCAACAACTCCAGGCAATTGAATGCCAACGCAACCGAAGTCCAGTTTACGAACCTGCAGCTGCATGCTCAATATACACAGCCCACCAGCCCGTACTGGAAGCATCCGTCAGAATGACAGCATGACTGGACACTTGTTCTAAGGGCACCCAGGCCCGTAGAAGGCAGGGTCCATCCAGGGGCTGAAGGTGCGGAGACACAGCGTAGTGATGGACACCCTGTGCTTCTCCGCGCGCCATGCCCATCTGGGGACCCGATCGCGAAGTGCTGAAGTGGTTTCATATGAACAATTGAGCGGAGTGATAGCGGCTACAAAATGTCATATGCCCCAGGAGCCTCTGAAAAACTTCAGTGAAACCACTATAACTGCCGAATTAAACGGACAGGGCAGCTAAAAGTGCACCGTGATGGAGACCGGGTCCAGCTCCAACCCGAGATGAGAGAAGCTCTGCCCAGGGGAGAGCTTGCTCATTCTCGGTTGACCCGAAACCCCAACAGGCCGAGGTGCTAGAGCACCAGGTCCCTATGCATAATCGACTTATTCAAAGGTCTGAAAAAATTTAACCCAGTCAATGAATAATCAAAAATGCAGATGCGCGTGCGCCAAAGAGGCACAGGGCACCCTCCACGCATGGAACAGGGAGAGCCCGAAGGGGAGGACCATTTACTGCCATGCTCGGGCCCTGTCGCACACCGGTAAAAACACGGTTATTAGGAGGGAGAGAGCGAGACATGGAGTGAGCGTCCTTCAGGTCTATAGCTGCAACCAATCCCGCTGACGGACGCACTGGGGGATGCGTTTCTGCATGAGCATCCTGATCAGCATCCTGAACAGATGACAGATCAAAACGCGCAGATAGGATCTTGATGTACAATGAAGTGGGGGCGTAAACCCACTCTTCATCTCGGCTGGAGGGACCGGCTCGATTGTATCCTTCGCCATGAGGATAACAATCTTCTCACGCAAGACAGGGGTGGCTTAGCGATGATAGCTTAAATACACACCCGTGAACTCGGGAGGCCAACAGCGCGTTGAAACGCATAGCCGAGTCTGACCGTCCGTGTGAGCTACTACAACGGGCTGAGCAGCGCTAACCAGGCTGACAGAGTCCGAATGAGCAGCATCACCGGAACGATCGCTGACGTACCCGTGGAGGGGCAGCTTCGGGATGGGGAGTGCTCACCCCGGGAAGCAGAGCGTCCCGAGGAAGAACTGAAAATAAGAGATTGACTCTTACCTTCCTCCCAGGATCCCGCGGAGAGGCTGAAGGTGCGAGAAAGGAGCTCATCCTCTGGCGCCCTCAAAGCCTGTGGCGAAGTGCACCAAAGCTGAGAGTTGGAAGGCAGTGCGTCCCATGCTGGCAGCAATTGGGCTTCCACACCCAGAGGGAGGAAAAGCCGATCTTTTCGGATCGCTACATTCCACCTGAGGAATAGCTTCGTACCCACTGGCCGCCTCGACATCAGGGGAGGTGAAGGCGGAAGCGCACGAGGACCAGGCGAAGAAAAAACGCCCTCTATGCCAGCGTGCGCTCGCTGTGCGCCCCTGGGAAGAAGTGGATGGGAGCTGGAAGATTCATCTTACATCAGCCCGCACGACACATCTAGTCGGTCCGGCGGTGAGACTGGGGGACAAGCCATCTCCAGCCACACCACCGAAGCAGCCTAGGAAGCGTAGCCATCATGTCTGATTCGAGAACCGTGACTACGCATTGCACCCCGTAGGATGGAAGCGAGTCCGGTCTGTCATCTGAGCATGACAGCTCGCCCTCCGATGTCGCGATGGACATCTGATCTCCGGTGTCATCAAGCGGAGGCGCGCAACCACTCGAAGCTTGGATGGAGCGCGCTGTGGAGGAGTGGGGGGTCCGCGGGCCCGGAGGCTGTAATCCTCAGATCTGCCCGCGTGCTAACCACTTTCACGGGGAGCAACGGGGGTGGCTTGGAAGCCGCGATCTCAGCTGTGCAACAGCCATGCCCTCACAGTGAGAGCATGAGCTGTCCGCGAGCACCGCATCGACATGCTAGACCCCCAGACCTGTGATGCGATACCCGTGCCCATCATCCGGAGATAGGAACCACCGCATCCAGAAACGCACAGTCAGAACAGCGTCTTGAAAAAGACCTGTTGATTGACTGTGTTGCTCTCTTAGGGAATCTGCTCTTTTAATGGAAACTGCTCTTTTGTGCACACCAGCGAAACGCACAGGGGACAGGAAGCCCAGATCGACCGCCGCTGTCGCGTCATCTCCCGCACTGGTGAGTAAACTGGTTTCAGTCTTGAAATCAGGTTGGCAGATAGAGTGTCTTCAGTCTCGTGAGAGGCTCTGAAGTAATTAAATTCTGATGCTCACTCCTCAGCGGGCAGCTTATATAGCACTAATGGCTCATCTCTGCCAGCTGTGGAGCAGATCTCTGCCAATTCATTTTGGCATTTCATTGGCCCGTTTTCTTACTCTTCAGAGTGATTGGTAGTCTGACGTACTCCCATAGTCTGTTACCAGACGCACGTTGAAGTTCCCGTATGAAGGGGAACACACATACGTACACCTCAGTAGATGTTTCTCAGCTGCTATGTGATCTCCAGAAGAATGCAATTTGAAATTATTTATTTATTTATTTATTTATTCATGTATGTATTTATTCATGTATGTATTTATTTATTTATCTACTAATACTACTACTTGATTTTTTCTTTTTCTTTTTTTTTATAAAACCCTGTGTAGTCAGTTTGACAATTATTATTAAAGTATTTACTTTACGAGAGCAAAAATACTTTGTAGATAAGGAGTTAAATATTTGCACCATAGCAAAGATTTAAACAGGTTTCTTCAACATTTCCAATGCAATCTCATGAAAATTTTTCACTTTTAATTTGTATTCAATAGTACAATTCCCTTGGTACATTTTAGTATGATTTGCTCATGCCCTAATGAGGGGTGAGGTTAGGAATGGGGTTTGGAGGCATGCAACCATTTAAAATGTACAAATTAGACACTTTTCTGACAACGGGTAAAATAGTTACATTTCCTTGTGAGATTGGGCTGAACATTTCACATTTGGTTTCTGTGCCTGACTGTTTTAAAAAGAAGGGTTAGTGAAAACTCTGAGTTTAATAACCCTGAAATGAGGGAAACTCATTTCAAGTCAAGTCAATTTCTTAAATTCAGGGTCACTTACAATGGTAACTTATTCTATGAACCTAACCTGGGGTACATTTCCAAAAACCATTGTTAGCCAACTAAGGTCGCAAGTTCCGTCATTACAAAAATAGTTGATTGATTTACTGTTTCCTAAATCCATCGTTACAACAGACATTTGCAAACCTGTGCGGTTGCAATAGAGCTGTAGTTAGAAGTTAGTTCCTGGCTGTGTTTTATTCAAAGTTATTTTGAACATTCTAACATCCACTTTGAACTATTAAAAAAAAAAAGCTTAAAGTTATCTCTCTAACATGTAATTTGCTTTCAGAGTATTTTTTTTTTAGTTCAGTTTTAGCGATCTTCAGATTGACAATTGCACTCCCTTAAATAATTTATGCCATGTTGAACACAGCTGTGCCTCGTGACAAAAGCTATAGGTGACATTATTTACAAGCAGAAATATCTGTTACATCTCCAAAGCTTGTGAAATCCAAAAATATAGAATACATTAAAATGGTTTTAATGTTATAAAAGTAGACTTTTCAAAAATAAAAAGCC
Organism: Danio jaintianensis; assembly: GCA_903798115.1. Classification (NCBI taxonomy): domain Eukaryota; kingdom Metazoa; phylum Chordata; class Actinopteri; order Cypriniformes; family Danionidae; genus Danio; species Danio jaintianensis. Next base: position 22,790,089 of record CAIGQV010019356.1, on the reverse strand, counting down.
AATTTAATAATAATAATTTCTGAATTTAAATGTAATATAGTCAACAAATAAATGAAAGTAGTTTTTACATCATTATTTGACTAAATGTCTGATTTATGTGAGATAAGCCTATTGTACTTGTTGTACTAGTGTAACTGGTTTTATGTTTTAGAATAGAATATGGAATATTCTCCATAATGTTTGTAAATGAAGTATAGGCCATACATGTGCCATTTACATATGTTTCGATTAATATGGAAATCGAATACAGGTTTTTACCAAAACGAATACTGGACTTTACAAAAATGTGTATGCGTGTCCATGTAAAACATTATTGTAATTTAATGCAGATTTTCTCTAAAGATGTTTTTACACTTTTCCCTTCACATCACATTAGAATTTATTTTTAATAAAAATAAAGTAAACGTTATAAAAGTGGAATTGCTTAACAAATAACTTATTATTGCATCCTGTTAATGTACAACTGTACTGAGCTGCAAATAGTATGTACTGTATATCTGCTAATATAAAGTATAAATAACATCTAATTACTATATAATCTTATTGAAAAGAACTCCTACTTCTATAGATAGAATAGACATCGGGCTAGATCTATTATATGTAGAGCATATATAAAGCTATTTGAACTTACTATAAATAGGATCTATTGCTAAGAATTTATGCTAATTACACTTAAATTGCTAATGCTATATTTTTTCTTACCCTACTTAACCTACGGTTTATTTTCTTTTTAATTAAATAAAATCATATATAGGGCGACGCGGTGGCACAGTGGGTAGCACGTTCGCCTCACAGCAAGAAGGTCGCTGGTTCGAGCCTCGGCTGGGTCAGTTGGCATTTCTGTGTGGAGTTTGCATGTTCTCCCCGTGTTCGTGTGGGTTTCCTCCGGGTGCTCCGGTTTCCCCCACAAGTCCAAAGACATGTGGTATAGGTGAATTGGGTAAGCTAAAATTGTCCGTAGTGTATGTGTGTGAATAAGTGTGTGTGAATGTTTCCCAGTGATGGGTTGCAGCTGGAAGGGCATCCGCTGCGTAAAACATATGCTGGATAAGTTGGCGGTTCATCCCGCTGTGGCGACCCCAGATTAATAAAGGGACTAAGCCGAAAAGAAAATGAATGAATGAATGAAAAACATATATATATTTATTTTTTTTATACATTTTTGGCCATTGGATACCATGAAAATCAATATAGCTGTACTTGAATTTAAGTTTTTTTGTTGAGTACCATTCCCATAGTTAATTGTATTATCGGAGATCCATTGATCGTGACTTTTCATAGTCATAGTTCTCACACTGAACTCATGCTGTATCAAAAATTGCCCCTATACCCTCATTCACTATTCCCTACATTAGTCCACTAATAAAATCCACTTTATAGAGTGAATGAAAACGAGTTAGTTAATTTGAACCAGAAATGATGCAGTTTTGTTTGTGCTTTGCTGGTTTATAAATTAGCAAGCTAGTATTTTGATTTCTGTCATTTAGTTATAGAAAATAAATGCCGATAACTTTTTTTTTGCAGAACCATCAGACATCGTTGTGTATATGATCTTTCCGTTTATACCTTTTACATTCATCATTTTCAATAGGTGCTGCATTCTTTACTGGTTGCATATTTTTCCAACTACGGGCAAGGGTCACACAGAAAACATGCAGCGTTAATCGTGCATTAATAAAATTGACGCCATTAAATTGCTCTTGCTTTAACGCATGACAAACAATTTTAACATCCAAAAATCCCACACTAAATATTTAATCTTTTGATTGTCCCTTTTGTGTTTATTGTTCATTAATGAACCTTTCTTTGCATGGCTCCTCAGTATCAGCTCCAGAGATGTGCACCGTGGCAGACCGTGGCCTCTCAGTGGCAGACCTGGCCCATTCTGTCCATTGCCCTTTTCCTGCTTGCTCTGGTGCCATATGTGGTCCACCGGATGATGACTGCTTTTGACGATCCCCCACCACACTCGCTCTTCAAGTCGGCTGCAATTGGCTTTGGCCTTCTTAGTGAAGCCCTGCTGATCAGGTGAGCTCACATGTCCTGATTTTGCAGAATTAGACATATTTTTTTGAAAATGTCATCCAAACATAATCCTTACTCCTAAACTCTAACCCTTGGGTTGATCCTGTGTTTTGTTTTCCTTTGTGGATTCTAAAAGTTTTTGTGTCCATATAGACGTATGGTTCCAAGAAAAGTCTGTGTTCAGATGGAATGGATAACTGGGTTAAAGTAATGTAATGCATTAAAATCACAGATGAATGGCTTGTCACATTGTATTGAGAAATCAACATTTCTAAAAAAGTAGCATTTTGCCTATCTACACAACTAAGAGATGGGTGGTATTTGAGATTTTTCAACTCTATAACCTGTTATCTAAAACGTTCAGGGTACCGACAAAGGTGTTGCCGTGTGGACGAATGGTCAAAATGATATTAAACTTTTGCAAATTGACCTAAATCTATTGCTGAAGGGCTAACTCAACATGTTTTCCAACAGGTTGTTTGTTACTTTCCTATGTATGACTCATACAAGTATATAAATATAAATATGATTCATACAAGTGTTTACTAAAATAGTGCTTGTACCCTGATTAAGGCATAATAAATTACGCAATTTCATCAATGCACAAAAATTGTGAATAGTGTATCTACAATTGGTGTGGTGTTTCAAAGCTTTTGTACAACATGTGTATGGATATGTGTAAAATATGTAAAAATTTAAATATCAGTTTGTGCTTTTGAAATAGAAAAAACAGTGGGTAAAGGACTGTCTATAAAATCCACACAATGCATTTATACAAACATGTATTTTGAATGTTATGCAGGTCACACGTCATTTCATGATGACACACAACAATGAGTACATTTACATGGACACCAATACTCAATGTTAATATGATTTTAATGATTAAGACAATACTCTGTTTAAGAGTCTAAACAGCTTAATCTGACTAAATTGTTCTGTTATCTGTTTGCACACATATTGTGAGAAATTAACTGCAGTTGAACTTGTCGCAAAATAAAAAATGCAATGCCCAAAATTATTACATATGGTGTGATGATGAACACGAACTGTTGTTGCATGAAATGCCAGAGGAAACTAGCATTGATTGGTGACGTAATGACTTTAATCAAACTATGTGCTATAACATGTAAAACAAGAACATGAAAGAAACATTCAAAAAAGTGACTCATGTAAACATCTTAATCATATTATTGTCTCATTCAGATTCTGATTATTTTTGTCTGCTAGAGGGCGCTTAACTTTAAAAATAACTATTAGTCACAAAAGCTACTTGCATAAACAACTTATGTTTTTTTTTATTATTAGGAAACTCTCATCTAACAGTAAATAATTGCTCAAATAAGAGGAAAAATATAGTTGAGTAAACTTTTTTTTTTTGTAAACTTTGAGTAAAGTTTTTTAACCTACTATAGGCATTGTTAATGTCTGTGTTGTGGCTAAACTCCTGAATGAGAACATTTCCATTAAAATAATAATAATAATTAATAAAAAAAATCCTGCTGAACCTGTTTTAGAGATGGATAGGGAAATTAATTTAGGAATTAGAGCTCAGGGTTGGCAGGAGGTGTGCACATCTGTGGCTGTCTAATTATAGAAATGACAATAAACTCTAATTTACTTTGTGACATCAGAGAATGAGGGGAAATTGAGAACATTGCTGTTTCATTTGGTCCAGTTCTTCTCAAACAGTGCATGTATATCTGCATGTGTGTTTAAAGTGTGAGTGTATTAAATTGAACAAGCTTTTTTATATTTCATCATGGCCAGATGGATTCTCAGACTGTTGTGTGTGTGTGTGTGTGTGTGTGTGTGTGTGTGTGTGTGTGTGTGTGTGTGTGTGTGTGTGTGTGTGTGTGTGTGTGTGTGTGTGTGTGTGTGTGTGTGTGTGTGTGTGCGTACGTGTGCGCGCGTGTGTGTGTGTGTGTGTGTGTGTGTGTGTGTGTGTG
>CAIGQV010019356.1:22774551-22786015 GCA_903798115.1 Danio jaintianensis | reverse complement strand
GTGTGTGTGTGTGTGTGTGTGTGTGTGTGTGTGTGTGTGTGTGCGTGCGTGCGTGCGTGCGTGCGTGCGTGTGTGTGTGTGCGTGTGTGTGTCGTATTTGTTACAGGCCACTGCTGCTTCAAGTCATTACTAATGCTTGATTAAAGTTGAGATCAATTTGATTAGATTTCAATCAGCCCTTTACTATCTCACTCCTAATTTACTTCTATATGTTCACTATTATAATTAGTCAAGCAATAAGTCAGCTGTAGGGTAATGAGACCACATGAGGTTCCTGAGTGTTTTCATCTGTGTTTGCCTACACTTTGCCTACAAAAAAGCTGCAACTATCTAAAATAACACTTTAAACAATTTTTTGAAGAAGAATAGGATTGCAATTTCTTCTAAAACATTGGGTGTTAATAACATTAATATCATTATAAAGTTTTATCAAGGGTGAGCTTAAATGTATAATCTTTATTAGTAGTAGCCTAGTAGTAGTAGTGGTGGTGGTGGTGGTGGTAGTGGTGGTGGTAGTAGTAGTGGCAGTGGTAGTAGTAGTAGTAGTAGTAGTAGTAATATTGTATAGATATAAGTAGATATATGCATTATTCTTATTTTCAGAGTTCATACACATTCCGCTAGAAAGTCTAGAGTAATAAGAATCAGTTTTTTTCTACCGATGGTTGAAGGTGTGTAAGATATTGACATGATCAATGAGGTGTAAAATTAAAAGCTATATTGATCACATTCCCCCTTCGTTCATTTGTTATACACATATATGGCAACTCAATAGCCAAGCTTAACTAATTTTCCTGTATTTTCCAATGAGTGCAATATTTGAAATTAATAGGTAACTAATTTAGATGTTATCAGTAATGACATGCCATTATGAAATACATGACAGATGCAGCTCACGACAGACCAAACTGGTAGTCACTTAATGAAATTATTATACTGCATGAGCAGATGCGATCCAAACAAGGCGTCACCATTTGCACAAAATCACATTTTTATAGTAGCGACAGTCAAAACCCTATATTCATTTTCTACTAACCTTATAACTTAACACTCAACTAACTCTCTACTAATACTATAATTTAGATGATGCTATTCAAATTGGTTGTAAAACCATTCATACAATCGACATTATTACTATTTGGATTTAATCACTTTTGACCAATAGATGGCGCTGGTGCCAATTTCATTTAGTGTGATATACTTTAAATGAAAACAAAACAAAGAATGACATAATTTCAAACAGAATCTGGCCAAAACGAATATTCAGTTAAGTTAATTTTGGCAGTTCAAAACAGCTCACCAAAGCGGACGTTTTGGGGGAGTTTTTTGGTCCTAAACACCTTTGAGCTACCATTGGCCCATGACAATTGCGCAATCAGTGGGTGTGTCCTGGAACTCCGCCTTCTTTGATCTGTTTTGTATCCACACAGTTCAGAGTCAGACAGCAGAAAAACAGCACAACAACACTAATTTAGCAACATGAACAAACGGGAGGGTCGAGTAGCAGACCAGTTACAGATGCAAATAATAATCAATGTTTTGGTGACTCGTCTTGTTCAAAAAGGCTGTTTGCCTTATATGAAACTGTTATTCTCTCACAGCCATCGTTGTTGTTGTGTTTAAGAGTCTGCTTAAGCAGCGTGACGCATTTACTACACCACCCGGCCTACTGCATCACTCAGCCTTTTCCAAAAAAAATTTTGGCCTCAAACAAAGAATTAAAAAGCCCTACGTTTGAAGTATACCGTGGCCTTTAAGGCGGATTTATAGTCTGCACCTCTCCAAATTTGTTTGGGTGTGCATGATGAATGTGACGTTATAGCGGCATTAGCAGAAGTTTACTAGTTTACATAACTACACGTCGCGATGATGCAAACTCTGTGATTGGTCGGCTTGGTAGCATTGACAAGTGTGGATGGGGTTGAAAGCCGCTGTAGAAGAGCGAGCCTGTTGGAGCGAGTGTTTGTGTCGAGTCCTGCAGAGGAGCTCCAGATGGATTTTTTTTTTTTGTGTGTTTCTGCCTCAAAATGAGTGAGTTGTAGCTACTTGTACAGTAAGGTAGCATTACAGGTATTTCCGGTGCAAACTCCTGTGAAGATATGCAGCACAGAGAAGCATGGAATCATAGAAACCCCACTGTCAGCTAGCGTTTCGGAAGTGTTATTGCAGAGCAACACAAACAAAACGCAGGAGTATAAATACACGGCTAAGTGCAAGGTAGGTGCTTAGGTTATGGCGATCATGCAATGCAGAAGTATAATTCAGCCTTAAGGGTCAATCATTCTAATACAAAGTTAACAATCAAACACTACTAGAAGTAGAAAGTAAAAATTTGAATGTCATAAACATTAAAAAAAATTAACTTTACTGCTCTATCTAATAATTTTTTCTTAAACATGAAATTATTATTTTTTTATTCCTTTTTTTTTCAAAAATACAATTAAAACTGTAGTGCATTTCATTTTTCAGGAGTCAGGATTAAATATGTAATATGCATTCTTTCCAATATTCATATATTCATAACAAGAAATATATTTTTATATATACAGGTAAATTAAATATTAAACATACTAATTTTAAGTATTGAAAATATTTAAAATAAGGTAGCATTCTTATTTATTATGATGAAATTTACAATTTCTGAAAACAAGTACAGAGTTTTGTAACAAATTTGCCAATTTGTAAATAATAATAATAATAATAATAATAATAATAATAATAATAATTAATTAATTAATTACATCCAAGTGACTGACAGGGAAACATTGGATATCTTCTGACTCTGTCAACTAGGACTATTGCAACACTGTGCCAAAACTATGCAGATCAATAATATAAAAATACAATTGTGTAATACTTAATTTGGTCTGAATGAAGCGTTGTTTGTTTTACATCTACTTTGGCAAGCTCCTCATGAAACTTGTGCGTTATTCAGGAACACTTTGACTTATCGACTTGAACAGCCATCGCCTGAAGAACTGATGAACTGGTTTGTTTTTTGTTTGTTTTTCAGTTCAGAATAGTTCAAAAACAAGTAGTTTTAATCTTCATGTCTCAAAGGTTATTAACATAAACATGTGTAACTTTTAACAGTTGGTGGTGCTAAACGCTAAATGGAAAATGAATTTTCTTCCATAAAGTTATTTGAGATCTTTAGGAATGAGTCACTCGAAATGGAGAGTGCTTTGTGTTACTCTCTGTTGAAAACTTGAGAGAGAGATAGAGAGGGGGGGGGGGGGGGGGTAGAGAGGGAGAGAGAGATTAAATTGATGTTTTATTCTTTTGAAGAATAAAAAGAGAAAAAAAAAAAATCCATACAGTCAATAAAAGCTATGAGAGTAGCACCCATTACTGTGAAAGCTATAAAAATAATAAAAATCCTCATTCTTTATCTATGTTTCAACCAGTTGGGCAGTACGGCTACAAACTGTTCACATGCTTCCCTTCTGTATCAAAAAAAAATAAAAAATGTGACAAATCTATAATCCAACAACAGGGAATAGCCTTTTCATGTCTGATTATCTGACTATCCACTATTTGTATTTCTGTAATGACTTTCATTTTTGCTGAAAAAAAAACCCTGTAATTTATATCTATGCCCATTTTCAGATCGAACCATAATAAGTTGCTGGGCTCGTCCTGTCAACAACTGACAGGAAAACAAATTTAATCTGAAGTGTTATTTTCCTCAGAGAACAGGTTCATAAAATACATTCATTTCTAACTTATGACAACTGCTCTCTTGCCTGATTCTGAATGGCTTTATAAAGATCTGAAATGAACAGGTCATAAAAAGAAAGGCCGGGTGTTTGTGAAAAGAAGCAGCTTTATCCCTGTTGCTCCAGAGCTACGCTGTTCAGTTGACCTTTATTTGAAGACAAGCTTTCATTTATCGCATTTGTATTCGATTTTTTCACATTTGTCTATTTAATACAGCGAAATAATCTTTGAACTGTTTCAATTAAAGTGAAAAACAGGATACACATGCTTTCTCTCCCTCCTCTCTCTCTCTTTCTCTCTCTCTCTCTCCCCTGCTAGGTTTATAAGAGTGTTTTTCAGTTTTAATATAAGTAATTGGAAAAATGCTCCGGGTGCTTCAAGTCATTAGTAAATGAGCAGTCTGCTTTTATTAGCATCCGACTTGTAAATAATGCATTAAACTCCTGAAATAAACATGATCAACTCTGCTCTGTATCCATAATGGAAAAAGTAAGATTGCTTGACTTCCACGATTGAGTCAAGGCATTGAGCGAAACGTGTACATTTAATATGATATTTGTGGAACCTGGTGAGGCAAATACAAAATCTCCTCTGGTGTCTTTTCAGAATAATGAGGGAAATTAAATTTTGCGATATTTACAGTAATTGTTCCAGCAGCCCCCTCCCTCTTAATTCCATTGTTCAGAAAAAAAATATATATATAAAAAATAGGGACGCTTGTAATCAAGAAAATAAGGCTCATAGGTTTTCTTATTAAACTCTTTTTTTTCTTGAGCGAGGAATGTGCCTTGTGAACTGGTAATTAATATTGTGGCTGGGCTGGTAATTTGCTCTAGCGCCATTATACTGTTGTTCAAGTCGTTATCCACACTAGTAATGAGCTGTAATTTTACAACGGGAAATTGGTTTATGTTTAAACAACACATTAAATTGTTAGAGAGAAGCATTAGGTTAAAGCTCTACATTGCTCTACAGCTTACCTTAAATTCTGAAATATATATATCTTTTGTATAATATTATGCCATTTATAGTCCTTGTTTACCACAAGTGACAAAATGTATTGAAGAATATTGATCTGATCAAAGATCATAATCTGTCCTATAGAGTCCGATTCAGTCAGTCATGGTTGTGTTTACTTTAATTATTATTATGGCTGCTATATGGGTCTAACATGGGATATATCCTATCAAGATAATCATATAATTGTATATTTGAGAATTTAGTTTGATTAAATGATTGGGAGCAATGTGTGCTAATGATTTCAATGAATTTTCTCTTTAATGTTAAACACAACCAAACCTGTAGAATGTCTTTCTCATCAAGACAACTGAACAATCAACAGCCTGCCTGCAAATAACTGACATCAAAATCAAAGTCTGTGAACAAAATATGAAGAATACAAGAGAAAATGTGGCATATAATTTGATGGATATGGGAAAGAATCCAATTTAATAGCTTAGATTAGAAATAATAATAAAAAAAAAAACATTTCTTTCAGGCGTCTCACTACAGGTACAGTATGTTTGTTTTCTGCCAATGTAATGTATTGAGAGGCATTCAAAAAGAAAGAGACCTGCATTTCAAAAGTAAAAGCTGTACCTTTGTTTCTGTAAAACAATATATGTAAGGTAGTCATATTTATATACAGTACATGTGGTCACAAATCTGCATGTGCATATGTATGTGATTACCAGCAGGGCAGAAGGAGTGCCATTTTGATACATTGCACCCCAGGTGCAATCTATGCAAATGAGCAGACAATTGTAGCATGTTCGTATAACGAATTCCACCTCTTAATAATTGCATGGGAGTTATTTATTACCAAAAAGCTATCTGATAGCTTGTGTAAGATCAGCCTAGTGTAACAAGTTGACATCCCATCTCATTAAGTGCAGCTTGCATAAAGAATGTTGTGTGGAGCAAGAACCACCTATTTTGGGAACTTGAAATGTCCACAGATCTTTCTGCTGCCTGAGAGTACAATGTGTTCTGGGTACATAATATTCTTGATTTTACTGTACTTTTGTTTTTTTGTTTTTTTTTTACCATGCATTGATTTGTTAACTTGTACAGTATTCATGGTCATAGTGTACTCTATGTGTCCAAAATACAGAAAAAGAAACAATACATTTTGTTTGAAACATGTCCCAAATTATTCAAATCTAATGACTAAAGATATGACATAGCATGACAACAGCAACAATATAATAATAATAATAATAATAATAATAATAATAATAATAATAATAAGAAGAAGAAGAAGAAGAAGAAGAAGAACTATTATTATTATTAATATTATTATTATCATTATAAAAAAAATACAAATGAATAATATTATTAGATATTTTAATAAATAAATGTACATGTCAGTGGTCACATAGAGACCTATATTTTTTAGTTTTTCAATTAAATAAACGTGATTGATTGTTTTATTGTTTGATTGATTGATTGATTGATTGATTGATTGATTGATTGATTGATTGATTGATTGATTGATTGATTGATTGGTTAGTTGAATCTTGAATCATTAATATTCTTTTTTTTTTGGCAATTGTGCCACATTAAATTTTATAGACATCATAAAATATGCTGGACAATATTTGTACCCTACAGTTGTACCACCTGTATCACATAATAATAGGAATTTTCTCATCGCTTTTAAAAGCCCATAACTTTGTCATGATTGTACACAATTATATGGTTATTTGCATTTATTATTTGGATTCATCTTTTTTTCTCAGCTGTCCTGTTTTTTGTGGGTCACAACCCATTGCAGTTCCATTTATAATAAAACTCCACCATGGCATTTTGCTCTTTTAAAGAGAGCTACATTTATGGTATGCAAATGTAAATCCAGTCAACTAATTAATCATCAAACAACTGAGTATAACCAGACATCAGAATAGGTGCTGGAAATGAAAATGAATGAATGTCTCATTATGAATGGAAGTGAAGGGACTTGACTGACACTGGAAGATCTTGTGATAATGACAACATGACAATCAGTATGGTGATTTCATACATTTTACCCATATTTATATAGGACAAATGTTTTAACAGTCACAAAGTAAGTTCAAATCCAAGTGTAGCACAGTCAAACAGTATATGCAATTTTGGATAAACAACATCAACTTATTCTACAATAACCAATATTCTACTAATACAATAATGAGGGTAAAATGTCATGTAGTTCCAATATTACTCATAGTCAACAGATTGTCTAAAGTAGCTTTGCAAGTTACTTTATTCTGCTAAGCCCTGACCTTAACCTAGGAACTAAATTCAAGTTAGTTGACTTATTCAAATTGGTTTACGTATATTTAAAATTATTTTAGGTTAATGTCTAAATGCAAACACACTTAAGACTTGTTTAAAAGCTTTTTTACTGGCATATTTCTACATCGAAACTTTTTAATAAATAAATATTTAGCTATTACACAACACAATACATTTCAGTAAGTTGTACTGTATCTTTCAGCATAATGTCTGGCTTGATCTGATTCAATGGTAATTTTCATGGAAATATACAATTGACAACAAACCATTTTCAGCAAATTTTCACAGAACTTGCGTCACTAGCACTAAGCAACAAGATGAAATAGGGACATAACATGATTTTTTTGTTTTGTTTTTTTTACAATAAGTGGGTACAGCAAAGCCGAAATGCCAGACCGCCCTGGGAAAATGGGATGCCTGGTTACCCTACATATAATACTACAGTACTATGACTGGTAGTATAGCAAAATTGCAAAACTACTTAAAATGTTTAAAGGAATCATTAAAATAAAGCATTAGAAAATGCTTGTTCCAAAAGTAGTACATTTCACAATTTATTATAAAAAAAGGGCAATGTATCGTATTAAGTCCAACACTTTGAAGAGAAATACTATTATATTTTCTTGTAAAGCTTGCAAAGCAATAATTTCCATTTTAAAATATATTATGTGGCTGTTGAATGCTTGATTCTGATTGGCTGATGAACTTGTGCAAACACAACAGTAGTATCAGGTGCATTGTGGCCCTGTTCCATTTTACTAGACTGAATGATTTCAGTTGTTTTATAATCTACAACAGTCAAACAATCAAACCAAAGCAAAACAATAGACTATGAATGAGATGATTAAGGAATGGAGGAACTGCAGTTTGAGGTAAAAAAAATGGTCAACATAAGTTTCCTTAACATATATGGTAAATAAGCATAAATTACCTTTCCCAGAATTCCCTGCATGGCACTTTACCTTGGATGCTTTTTGTTGACATTATTATGGTTCTTTTTAGCTTTTTGTGCATTAGAGTCTTATGTTACATGTAATGTTGACATATAGTGTTTATTTCATTAATTTAGTGTCATTTGTTTTACCATCATAGTGCTTGCACCAGATGTGTGAGCACCTTCTGAGCACCTTCTATATATTAACATGTTTCTTTGCTTGTGGAAAAAGTTGTTTAATATGAGCATTGCTTCGTCAAATGATTTTTTTTTATCCACACATGCTTATGGTTGTGTTTTTGTCAGCGAAACAAAGCTATGTTGTGTAGATGTTAACATTTCAAAACATTGTTGAATGACAAAATTTATGAAATACTGAAATTTGCTGTAAAATGTAGAAATTTATTTCATGTTCCGTATGTACTGTATTTTTAACGGTAAAATTCTGGCAACCACAGCTGCCATTTTTTTTGTTGTTGTAATTTTTACAGATTTATTTATTTATTATTATTTTTTTTTACAGTGTGGATTATTAGAACATAACGCACACCTGAGGTGTATCATCATTACCTGATGGGTGTAATAATTATCCATCATCAATTATTTATTTATTTAATTATTAATTCGTCCATTCATTCATTCATTCATTCTTACAGTGTACATTTGGTAGGTGCATGCATGTGTGTGTGTGTGTGTGTGTGTGTGTGTGTGTGTGTGTGTGTGTGTGTGTGTGTGTGTGTGTGTGTGTGTGTGTGCGTGCGTGTGTGTGTGTGTGTGTGGGCGCGTGTGAGCACAGAGAAGGGGATTTGCCCCATGGTGCCCATGCTGCCTGTGGTGTGCCAGTGTCCTGCTGCCTACTGTCAGGGTGCGTCTCACTCAGCAAGGACCCTTGGGGGACTGGAGGCCCCGCTCAGGGACCAGCTCCTCCTGCCCCCCCTCAGTGTCTCATCTGAGCTTCTGTCATCTTAACCTTTGGAAAAGGGCTCGGAGACAACCGTTTAGGAAAACAAAAGAGAGAAAGAAAACGCCCTCTTCACTGCACGTCTCCTGACCTTTCCTTGTTATTTTCGTCTCGTTTTAGGAATCTACTTCTTAATTTATCACAATAGCTTATTAATGTAGGGGGATGTAATGGTAGTATGCACATTTTGTCCTAAGGCAGAGTAAAATTGCACCGACATTCAAGACATCTGGAAATTGAGGGCATTTTTAGAAACATTACGTGTGAATTGTTTGACCCTCACACTTCTATCCAGGTACCGAATGATCTACTGTAATCTTTTGTCTAGGACCAACGGTGTCGTGGTCTTTCTGAATAACAAAGGTCATTTGATGCTTTTGTTTTTAGCTGATACAGACTCACCCCAGGCTCGAGTCCACTCCGTCTGTTTGATCTTTAAATCTACCAACAAGTAATTAAGCCCATTTGTGTGATGCCCTGTGATCTGGATGATTAAATTCCACCTCATAAAACTGAACAAACAAAGACTGCATTGCACTGTATCTACATGTGGTTTAAGTAGGGCCTGTAATTGTAATGCATTTGCTGATGGTCTGTTAGGTTCAGGCAGCACTCAGTGATAAACAATAAGGTTCTTGTGAGACCTCAGGCTGTGAACAAGTAGAGTCAGATCTTTATCACCACCAATTACTCAGGGTTATGGTCAGGGTCCGGTTGAAGGGGCTGAGGCTTTTCCAAACCTTTTTTCATTCTCTGAAACTCCATCTGTCTTTAAGAAAAAAAGCAATGCTAGAAGAAATCAATTACTGCAAAAGTAATTTGTTAGCCTAAGAAACCCTTAGCTAAAAGGTGAAATTTGAGATTTTGTCACTATTTCAAACTATAGAGTAAATGACTTTCAAACAAAAAGGTTCAAACTTTTGGATGAAAAATGGGATAATGCATTCTGTGTATATTTGGTTGGGATTCTAATATGAACAGAGTAATGTTTAATGTGCTACAGAGACACACTTGCAATTTTCGAACAGTTAAGGTTTACTTAGAGCAACACTATATAAAATTGTATTACATGGCTCTCTGGAATATCTGATTCTGATTGGTCAGTCACAACAAAACATATGGTATAGCATTATTCCCAGATAACAACCGCTGTTTCTATATAACTTTGTGTTTAATTAAAGAATTAAACTATTATGGCTAAGAACAATGTTTCGTGTTAATTTTTTACAATTTGTGGCAAGTATTTGTGTAATAAATGGAATAAATTACTTCCAGGTGGTTGTTATCACATAATAAATCCCGCAGGTTTATTGGCAACCCGATGCACAGCTTTATTTTATTTTATTTTATTTTATTTTATTTTATTTTATTTTATTTTATTTTATTTTATTTTATTTTATACATCCTTGTGGGGTAGGGGGTGTTTGGCAAGAAAAAACATAAACATACAGTAAATTTCAACATGAAAGCTCTGAACATCTTTCAATAATAGACAACTTGCACTAGACTTTTTTTTTCTCAAGTGACTGAGCACTGCCTTTTTATCAGTGTAGACAGACATACAGACATATACTGGTGTGCACACTTCCTTAATTTCAAAATGAAGTCACTCCAGATCTGTTTCAAATGCATTTGTACAGGATGTTTGACGTCAGCTGTTCATGTATGGTAGTGTTTTTTTTTTGTTTGTTTTTTTGACAACCTTTCAGTCCTCCACAGACGAAAAAAAACACCTAATTCAGCACAACTGGTTTAGATGAACTCAGAAAACGTTACACCAAAATCATGATAATAGCGTTTGAGCTGTGATGATGCAGGTTTTACCTCATATGAGGCCTGCACGTCAGCCGTGATGAGTGAGGACAGCCTCTGCCACAGGTTTCTCATCTCACACAGACAGCATGTCTGAGACTGGCCTTGAGCTCTGCTCGTGTGCCCCGCTTTCAGACCCACCGCCTCACTGTCACACAGAAAAACGCTGCACATTTTCAGACTCGCAGCCCGGAGGTTACAAGCGCTCATTACTCCGCCTGAGATTTATTAAAATAGATTATAGAAATGTTAATTAAGTCATTAATTACATTATTTAATCAGCATTGACAGATAATGTGGTGAGCATTTGTGGTTTTGAGAGGGGGAGGGTTGATGTCAGATTGACTGTGTGTGTACGTGAGTGTGCGTGTGCGTGGGTGTGTGTGAGTGTGTGCATCTGTGTGTGTGCTTCAGGGATGGGATGCAAACAGGGGGGATTGATGTTGTTTATCTGAATAAATTACTCGTAAGGTATTATATTTGACAGGATGACATCTAATATACAAAATGATACAAAGCATTATTTTCATTTTCTTCCAAGTCTAACTAACTTTATGTGGTGTTTCTATGTGTTTCTATATCTATTTAATTATATTAAAATAAAATTTTTCGAAGATATAAACAAAATGTTGAAATGTACCTCACTGCAACATTATGGTAATGTTATTCTGTGATTGCAAAAAAAAAAAAAAAAAAAAACATTCCTTAAATGTTTTATTATTATTATTATTATTATTATTATTATTATTATTATTATTATT